>PVJX010002401.1:0-130019 GCA_004027295.1 Dolichotis patagonum
GCAAGCACTCCACCCATGAACTATATCTACAACTCATCTTCTGGGTTTCTTCCTTCTCACTTGACATTTTCATTTGATTATTTCACAAGTACTTTGGAGCCGACATATACAAACAAGTGAAAAGTTTGTGCTTCTCACTCATGGTCTGTGACATAATTTTAACAGTCTTCAATTCCACAACTCCGTGGTATTCAGTACATTCACATGATCATGCAGCCATTCACTGAGGACATTTTGAGCATCTTAAACTGAAGCTCTCTTCCCGTCCAACATTGACTCCTTGCTGTGATTTGGATGTGGCTTGCATTTGCTCTCCTAGGATTCACATATTGGCAGCTTCGTCCTCAGTGGGGAGGTGTTAGAAGGTGCTGGAACATTTAAGAGGTGGATCCCAATGGAAGGTACTTAAGTGATTGGAAGTTCTGACTGTAGAAGAGTTTAAGGTATTTCTTATGGAACTCTGAGTTAGCTTTTAAGGTAATGAATTGTTATAAGAGCAAGGTTGACCCCAAAATCTCTTCCTTTGGCTTCCTGTCTGGTAATATGATATCCCACTTGCATATGCCTTCCAACATATATCATGAGATTCTCATCAGACCAGAGCTGAGGCTAGCATGTGTTCCTGACCCTCTAAAACTCTAGCTAAATAAACTTTTTTATTTATAAAGTTACCCAGCCTGAAATATTTTATTATAATAATAGCAAACAGGCCAATGCATTTTGGATCCTCCTTTCATTCTGTGGCAACCTCATGGCAACCATTAATCAACTTTTTGACTCTATGACTTCGATGATTTGAACTGATTTATGCTCATCTACATAGAACTATTTATTTTATTCCTCTTATTTCGAAGAGATGACTTTATTGTTCCAGTGGCATAGCAACTATGACATTTGTATATCTGTTTGGCTTACTTCACTTAAGGTAATGTTTTCAAGGGTCAGTGTGTTCAAGCATATATCAGAATTTCCTGCTTTTTAAAGGCTGAATAGTGTTCTGTTGCACATGTATCCCACATTTTGTCCATCCATTCACCCATTGAAGGAGATTGAATGGTTTCTAACTCTTGTATATTGTGAATAATACTATTGTAAATACTGGTATATAAATATCTGTTTGGATCCATGATTTCAATTTTTTTTAGTGATTTTGTTCAAAATGGAGCAATTGGAGAAGCAATCACTTCTCTCAGTATTTGCAGACTGGTTTTGTGCCAGAGAATGTCTTCACTAATTAGCTGGGTGTGCTTAAATGATGCTTGGATCTTTCATGAGCGCTCATCTTGCCTGGACCTGTGGCTTTTTAAAGTCTTCCATATGCAGAACTAATTTCAAATCTCATCACTTCCAATTTTCACCTCAGCTTCTCCTCCAGGTTTTATGTGGTTGTTATAAGTCTCCACCTGTAATGTGGATTTGTAGTTTTTCTGCAGCTTTCCAGAGTAGAATTCTTGGCTGAGACCCTAGGCAAGCCAGAGGCCTATCCTTTAGGTGTGCCTCAGCCAGGCTCCGGCATTTCATATAAGGTCTGTTCAACTCCCTCTGCTCCAAAGGAGGGTTTGGGTACTGAGCTGCTACGTCTTCCATAGAATGACTGTACTTCACTGGGGAGCAGGAGGACCACGGGCCCTGCTATTTTAACTGTGGGATTTTCCTGACTGGACCTTCACTTGATTGCTCTAGATCTTTGACTATTTTTGGAGCCTCTATAAAATTATTTTCCTCACTTTCTGGTTGGTTTTAGATCTCCCAGGGGGGAAACACAGGCTAGGAGCTTCCTAGTTGACCATTTTGATCTCCCTGTTCTTGCCTTCATCAAGCCAGCCTCTGCACAAGGCCATGTGACACTTTCCATGTAAGCTGTTCCATCTGTGCCTCTTTTCTCTTTGTCAGGCTAATTCCAACTGACAAATGGGGTGTTAGAGTTGGAAGAATGATTATATTAAAGACTCAATCATTCTATTTCACAGATGAGAAAATGTGACTAGTGTGTGGAAGTGATTTATCCCAAAACACATTAGGTAGTTTAGAAAAAAGATTCCATCTTTCACCTAGCTACCATCCACGGTTTCCCCCAGAACTCTTTCTGCTCTGCTACCAAGATGTTTCCAATCTAAAGGGGCTGCATCTGTCTTCTTTACTAGCCCTTATATTGTTACAAATAAAGAATTATAAACTTGCTTATGAATTTAGTCCCTTGACTTGCAAAGGCTTCTCTGGGGTGATTCTTTCTTTGCACTCATTGCCACATGCCACATGATGAACTTGTTAGATGTACCCTAAGTGTCACAAATAAACTCAGCGACATTCCAGGATTTTGGTCCTCTACCACTTGGTGTATTTGTACACTGGTCTTGATATCCACACCAGGAGAAAATCTGCAGGCACTGAACTGTGGATTCAGAGACTGAAATGCTAGTGTAGCATCGCAAAGAAGCAGTGCCTTGATTGATTAATTTAGACACACGAGGATGAGGCTCTGGTCCAATGGGAGAGCTCTTCCTGGAGGTCAGGAACCCTTGGAGTTGAGAAGCCTGCCTACTAACGAAAACCTAGTATAGTAAGAGGCTACTACAGCTGCAAGACAATTATAGATTCAGGGCCCTTACATTACAGAAGGGGAACAGAAGCCTATAAAAATGAAGTATTACGCACCATGGGGTAAAAGATAAAATTTGTGTTTGAGACCACACTTGGGTGCCAGTTCTGCTTCTTATCAGGCCTGTTACCCTAGGCACATTACTGGAGTACTTTGATTCTCACTTTCTCCTTTATGAAAATGGGACTAATTCTATGTGCCCTGAAGGGCTGTTGTAGATTATAAATAATGTAGAACACTGTCTGGGATGATACCCGCTACAGAGCACATGCTTATGGAATGTTTATGTTCTTATTCATCTTTCCCTTTTAATTTGTGGCTCTCCTTTGTGTTCCGACAGAGTCTTTTTCTTTGTGACTTCACTTAAATTATGTTGGCAAATGCTGTAGGGAAAAAAATGGAAGATAAGGATTAATTTCCCAGCCCAAGGTTTAGAACTGGTTTATTTTAATGCACTGAGAGTCATGTCTTTTCTTCTTCATATATATATATATATTTCATTTTTCCAGAAGCATGGTGGCTACTTTTTATTCTTCAAAGATAACTATTTTAAAAGTCTCCTCAAACAAAAACCACCAGTGATTTCTGGGCTCTATTCCTACTGGCTGGTTTACCCCAGAAAGAATTTAGTTCTTTTTCAAGTCCAATTCTGGTTCTCTGTAGGACTCTTAGCTAAGGAATTTCCTTTGGAGTCAGTTTTGGACTTGCTTGTGTACTACCACATGTAGGAGGGAAATGAAATCCGCCTGTTGAGTGACTTTTTGTGACAGGATCTTGTAAAGGTGGGTGGGTGCACGGTAGTGGTGCACAAATCTCATTGGCCCAGGAATCAACCAATCTAGGTTTCAGTCTTGGTTTAACAATTGTCTGGGCTTCTGGCCTTAGGTGACATGGGATTTCTGCTGCCTGAAGTCCCAGTTTCCCTGTTTGTAAAGTGAAGCAGTCAGGTGGTTGGAAAGACCTGTTTTTGCCCTTGTTTGTCCCTGCTCTCTAGCCTTCTTTGCCATTGGGGATTTCTGGTCCTACTCCTGATTTTGTCCTTGTTATTTGAAACATTCATAACATTTTCCTTTACTATCTGGAAGTAAGCTTCAATCAGTCTTACACTCTCATTTTTCTTGAACGATTCTCAAGTTTTTTAAAGACTGTTGCTTTTGAAGATGTAGTCATGTACAAGGACTTTGTTGGTAGTGATAGAATTTCAGCCTGTATCTTATTCTCTCCTTTATAAAACAAGCCCCATAGCTCTTTAACCTTGCCTTAACATGATCATGGTGATGTTTTGAGCTGTAATAAGGTAGTTCCTGTTTTCAAGATTCATTTATTCAGCAAAGTATTTATTGAGTGCATATTATATGCAAGGCATTACTTTAGGCATGTAAGATGTAACAGCAAGCAGACCAAATTATTGCCATTGCAGATAGTAAAGAGACCAGACAATAAACAATGTTAGAGAGTGTTTAGCAGTGAAAAGAAGAATAAAATCAACAAGGGGGATAAAGCACTAGGAGTAGAATTACACTTTTGATTGGATAGCTATTGAGGGTCTCAGTAAAAAGATGATGTCAACAAAATGAGAGTCATTGGTATTCAGGTGATCGTAAATATCATGAAACTAGATTAGATTACTCAGAGAATATGGGAATATAGACAGAAGGTCCAAATACAAAATCCTGGGGCTTTCTATGTGTCTTTGAAAAAACAGGGAGAAATCAACAGAGTCAAACTGCAGAAACTGAGGTATGGATGGTATATTTGCTTGAGATTTCCAAGCCCAAGAAGCAGAGGGAAGACTGGAACTTAGATCTCCACAGTTAGGATTCAGAGCTCTTTTTACTAGCCAAAGGCACCTTCTCTTCCATGACACCAGCTCACCCTTTGGGTTGGAATTTTGCTAGTGTTCTTTGCCTGGTGTGTTTCTTTTTTAAAGTCTGAGCAGGATGTAGATTTTCATTTGTATTTTTCCAGTGTGTTTGAAGTATTTTGTAATCTTAAAACGCAATAAAATAAAAAGACTTAGTGGGAGGCCTAGAGTGCCAACACTGAATGCACTGGACATGCAGACTCAAACCAAAATGTAGTGTTGTCAGAGTTGCTTAAAGGAAAGAATCTGCTGTCTTGGATCCAGTAGCAGTGCTTGGCCGTGTGTGGGCACTTAATGGGCATGAATTAAATAAGCCACATCTTCCCAAGAGATAGCATGATAGAATAATGTCATAGAAAAAAGTAGTCCAAGGGAAGTTAAGAGTCCTTACGTTCAAAATAGGCCAGCACATTCTGAGATCTTGGTCCTGGACTGCATCTTCATTGTACACTTAGAATTCCCAGGACTGGCTAGGTTAGTGCTGGTCTGTTAGTATGATCTACAGTTTCATAACCTCTGTGCTAGTCCCCCACTCCTGGTTAGTTTGTGAACTTGATTGTATTGGGAGTCACTGAAGGTATTAGTAAAGCACACTTCTGGATATGACTGGGTGGTTCATGGAGGTATGACTTTGGGGTATATCTGGTCCCTGACCACTTCTTTTATGTCACTGTTCCCCTGAGCTTGGCTTCGTGGCCAACATGAAATGAACAGCTTTGCTCCCTTGTGACCTTCCATCATGATTGTTGCTGCCTCAAGGCCAGCCCATCATAGGATGAAATCTCTGAATTTGTAAGCAAAAAATAAACCTCTGCTTTAAGTTGTGAGTGTCAGATTTTTTCCCCCAGCAATGGAAAAGCTGAACAATACAGAAAATTGGTATCAAGAAGTAGGATTGTTGTTGTGACTACACCTAGTCCTGTTGTCCCAGAAGACTTTGAAACTGTTTTTGAGGGGGTGTTTTGAAATGTCTGGAGATGCAGGCTAGAGAAGGCCTGCAATGCTCGAGAAGAATCTCAGGGGTGTTCTGCTTGCAGTTCTAAAGACCAGAATACGCATAGGAATGGAGATATTTAAAGCTGGGCTCAGAAAGTTTCATACAGGAACAAGGACCCTATTCGGATTTAGACAGAGGCCATTCATGTTTTTCTCTGTGAACAATTTTGTCTACATTTTGTCCGCATCCTAGACTTTATAAGAGGCTGAATTTTAGGATGGTGAACTAATTAACTAGGTAGATAATGTTTCAAGATGTCCTAACATTAAGGCTGTAATATGGGTACTAATGGTTTCTTTTAGCCAGACTTACAGTGATAATAGGGAAGACCTATTATCGGTAAGACTTCACTCATCCAGGGTCCAAAGATACAAAAGCATAATCCTTCTATTTGAAAACAGAGCTTTTGGGAAGTGCCACTTAAGGAATTTTCTCCTTGGGGTTCTTTAAACTATGCTCAACCATGCAGGTATTCAGAGGACAATATAGCCATGGTCAAGGGGCTTGGCTACTGCTTGAGCTGGTGGTAGACCTTGACTTCATCTTTGTAATGCTAGTTATTCAGGCATAAAGTAATTAAAAGCTGTAGGGTCATGAAAGCTTCCTTCCAGATTTCAAAAGAAGGTCTGAAAATCCAGGTAATGTTTCCTTGAGAGACAGTATGTGAAGCTATGGTTATGAAGTCAAGGTACAGTGGAGACCCCGGCAATTTGGAGATGCCAGAAACACCTGGAATGCCTGAAAAAGAAAGCTTCACACCATAAGCAAAACCAGTCCAAGAATGAGGCTGTGTGGGCTGCAACCAGCAAGGCTATAGTGTGAGACCACCCTATCCCTCTGGAACTCATATATCACCACCATCTGCCATAGATGCTGGGCTTGGAGACATAAGACTGAATGTTTGTCATGCTGAGTTCTAGCCTTGTTTTTGTAGTTTTTTTCTACCATTCTATTCCTTCCTTTTGGAATGGTAATGTTTGCCCTGTGCCATTGTGTTTTGGGATTAAGTAACTTGCTTTTTCAATTTTACAGAGACTCACAGATAAGAGTTTGACCTAGACTTTTGAGCAATGCTGGAACTGTTGAGAGTTTTGGGGGGAGGGATACTAAGTTTTTGGTTGAATGCAGCATAGTTGTATCATAGAGGTAGATTTAGTAACTTGTTATTATATTTATTTGGAGATTAAATGTGCTTTAAAGAGAGATGTTAGGAGTTAAATTGACAAGGGGTGGAGTGTGCTAAGTTTAATTGTCAATCTGACTGGTTTGGAAATGATTAAGGGGATTAATAAATTAAGGAGATTAATAAATTCTGGGTGTGTCTAGGTAGGTCACAGAGCTGTGACCTTGGTGCCTATGAATAAAGATGCTCCCTGAGTCCTTTCTCCCTGGCACTATTTTCCTGTGCTTGGCTAGCCACCATGAACTTATCAACTTTGTTCCACCATTTGCTTCTGCCATAGCTGTTCTTGGCTTGCAGCCAGCCAATCACGGGCTGAAACAGTGAGCCAAAATACACCTGTCTTCCCTTAAGCTGTGGGTGTCAGGTATTTTTTCTCAGCAACATGAGAACTGACTATTATACATGTCTACAACAAAATACCTGACACAGGATACTTATGAAGTAAAGAGAGGTTTATTTTGGTTCTCGGTCTTACAGATTCAAAGGTATGGTGCCTGAACTGGCCCACGTCTGGTGAAGGTGGTGGGTGGCAAGTGTGGGGAGCGTGTATCACACTGAACTCTCACATCTTGACCTGGAAAACAGAGAGGGACGGAGGGGAGGGATGGGATCCTGCAGTCTTTTTTAAGGGCAGACCCTCAATTACCTAATGACCTTCCACGAGGCTGAACCCTCTAAAGTTCCCATTACCCCCCAGGTTTGCTACCTGGGGACCAAGCCCTTGACATATGGACCTTTAGGAGACACTACCCATGTTCGAATCACAGCAGCCTCTTACTTTACAGTGGCCTCCACTGGGTCTAGGGCTGTTGGCAGGGGATACGTGTTCCCACCCAGACTGATCTAGTTTCCATTCAGCATGCGAGCTCTAGGCAATGACCTGGTTTGAGACACCTTCCTTTTGTCATGACACTGCTTTTTCCTAATACCCATTTCTCTGTGGGGACTCCCTTGGAGACTTTATGATTTGTCTAAATGTTGAAATAGCCCTGGCTCTTTTTCTGTGTGATCAGAAGCTCATTGCTGGGAATTGGGCTTGTGTTTATGCATCCCAATGACATTTTCTTGATCTGTCTGGAAAAGAAAAAGACCAATGTGTACCAGATGCAAGAAAGCATTGCAGAAGGCCTGTTGGTTTCCTTCTTTCAAGTTCATAGTACTCTATGTGTCTTTTCTAGAGGCAACAACTGAGGCCAGCAGACTGCAGAAATATCAGGGAGCTGGCAAAGTTATCCTTCTGGGTTTTGTTGCTTTCCATTTCCTCTCTTCTTCAAATCCTCTCTGAAGTGTTCACAGACACAGACACTGGTGGCTTCTTTATACTCAATCCTATGTTCTCAGAGCCCTTAGAAGCAGTTTCTTCTCTTCTCTACATGCCTGCCTCATTCAGGACCATTAGATTTCTTGCCTAATGTCTTTTAACCATCTGAATCTCTTAGAGTTCACTCTCTGAATTAATATCTTATTTGAAAGGTAAAGGTGATACCATCTTGTCTTGGTTAAAAAAAAAAAACAACACCCAAAAATCTCAATTCTCTCCCTATTCTGTAAACCAAGCTGAGTATCAGGGCTTTCATGACTTTTCACTTACAGATTACCTCCAGTGGTGTGGTGTCCTTTCACCCGACACGTTTGTCTCTCAGAGGACACTGTTACTCAGTCCCCTTGACCAGGGTGGCGTCATATCCCCTTTCTCATATACTATTCCTCAGTTTTTGGAATGTTCTCCTCCTTTAGTTTACTATTGCAGAATAAGAGTATTGTTCTTTTCAGGGAAACACAAATGCAGAAATGTCTTAGCAATGATATTTTTACCGAGAGTCACAAAAAAGATCTGGATCATGAGCTGGAATACATGGCCATTTATTCCATCTCTCACCAGCTGACTCACCTCACTCAAAGATTCGAGTCTGGGAAATAGAAGCTCCGATCATTCTTCAGGGGTTCCACACTGGCAGGAGAGCTCAGAACAGTGGTTCCCAAGCTGGGTGCGCATTAGAATCACCTAGAGCATCTTCTAAAGACCCGAGTGCTCTGGCCTTATCAGACTGGTCAGATTTTCATCTCTGAGGGGAGGGACCCCAGAGGGAGCGCAGTGCTTGTTGAGGAGCACTGGTGAAGAAGTTCAAGGGCTGGCCTCCAGAGTTCATCAGAAGTGGTTTTCAAATCCTGGCTCCTCAATCTAGCTGAGAGATCTTGGGTCAGATTTTTTAAGAGACACTTTTTTTTTTTATTTTAAAGAGAATAAAACAAAAGCAGGCAGAACAAAGCAGATCAGAACAGAACAACATAAGCAACACGGCGCTTTACAACAAGACAACCGGACATTAACTGTAGCTGTCAAAATATCTCTTTCTCTGCTATAGTTGAGCATAGTTTCAGATACAATAATATCAAACATAACACAATAGTATAAAACCATTCAAGAGAATGAAAGAATTACAGGACATTCTGAACTGAATAACTATCACCAATGGCTACTATAATATCTCATTTTGAATAAAAAGATTTGTTTATATTATCACATTTATTAAAATCCCAATAAGACACAACATGGAGACACTTATTTTTTAGAATAGTTTTAGATTTACAAAAAGTAGTGAGAATTATATGGAAATTTCCAATGCATATGACACCAGTTTTACTTTTTGACATCTTACTCTGGTATGGTATATTAGTCAAAATTAATGAACAAATGCTGATATATGGTCTCTCCCTAAAGTTCATATTTTATTTGGATTTGTTTTTATCTAATTGTTGTTGTTTCAGGATTCTATGCAGGATGTCCCATTAGATTTGCTTGGTATGGCCCCAGTATTAATGTCCTAGGGTTGCTGTAACCAAGCACTTCAAGTTGGGTGTCTTAAAACACCAGAGATTTTAATATTGTACAGTTGTGAGGGCTAGAAGTCTGGATTCCAGCAGTTCCTTCTGAAACCTGCAGGAGAAGCCTTTTTTGCTGTCTCTAGCCTCCTTAGGTTTGCTGATGACCTTGGTGTTCCTTGGATCACTCTCTCTACCTGTGTCACATGGTGTTCTTTCATGTGTCTCTGTCTCTGTGTCTCTTCTAATGAGGACACTCTTCGCATTGGGTTAAAAACCCACCCTGCTCTATAATCACTTCTTCTCAATTAATTACATTTGCAATGGTTGGTCATATTTCTAAATAAGTTCACATTCAGACTCATTTGGGATTAAGAATTCAACTTGTTTTTTGAGGTGGACAAAACTTAATGCAGTATAGGCTTATTTTGGCTATGACAATTTCTTACAATATTCTTGTTTTTGATATTTTCACAGTTTTGAGAAGTGGTAGTCAAGTGGCCTGTAGAGTGTTTCTCAAATGCTATTTGTCTGATGTGTTTCTCATGATTAGGTTGGGATGATAAGAGTTGGGGAGAAGGAACACAGGGGTGCAGAACCATTTTTGGTGCACAATATCAAGGTCACATAGTATCCATAGCCCTTATCACTATTCATATTCTCCTTGGCCACCTGGCCGAAGTAGTGTGTGCTAGGTTTCTTTACTGTAGAACTGCTGTCCTCCTCCTTTCCACATTACACTCTTCTGAAAATGGTCACTGTGTGCTGTCAACACCAAAGGAATTGAGGAGTTACGCTCTATCACCTTGAGGCCAGCGCAGGCACAGAAATTACTGCGCATTCTTCTCTGTGGGAGATGTGTCCATCTTCACAATTTATGCATTTGTTCAAGAATTCATTTGCATCAGTATGAAATAATGGGTATTTATTTTATAATTTGGGTTATTATTCAATGCTATTTTGTGTGTTTTGTTGCTCAAATTTTCCAGCTTTGGCCATTAGAGCTCTTTTAGTTGGGTCTTGCGTCCTTTTCACATACCCCCACTATCGAGAGGTTCTTTGATGACTTCTTTACTTTCTGGCACTATAAGATGCTCCAGTTTCCTCTTGCATGTTTCTTGCTGTAGTCCTAGAATCAACCATTTGTTTTGAAGGGGCCCAAGCTACCTTTACTGCAGAATGATATTAGAAACTGAGATATTGTGTACACATTTCTGAATCTAGTTGGGCCTCACTTTTATTTTACTTTATTTCAGTGAAGTGGGGGTACTAATAGTACTTGCATCACAGGTTATTGTCAGGCTTAAGTTAGAGAATGTGGGTAAGAGCTCTCTCAACCAGATAGTAAATGCTCAAAAATGTGATTATTTTTTATAGAGCTTTTTTAATTTGGGCAAAGTTGACAATTTTCCTAAAAATTTCCCTTACCTGTTAAATCATCTGATTCAACAATCTTAGACAGAAGGGGGAAGATTATACTGCCATGGTAGAGACAGTAAAATTAAGAGGATAAAGGAGCCAATCTATGTTACACTGCAACCAAAGTCTCTTACTTTCCAGACCCATTCTAGCTGAGATTGGTGACACTCCTGCATGTGAGTGGTTTGAAGTTTCACTCCCTGACACTCACCTACCTTTTGCTTGAAGGACTTCTTAGTGATTCCACATTTTTGAATTATACACATCCAAAACCATGAACAAGATTAACTCAGAACACAAGGAGCGTCTGTACACCCACCCGCACAGGCCAGAGCAGACATGGCGTCACATTTGCTGAACCAAACATTGAATAAGTACATGAACTGGAAATTTTTTTATTCAAAGTGTGGGTGGCATTCAAGAAATCCAATTTGAGTGCTGAAAACACTGGCATTACGGATTATTTGGATGACTGAGAAAATAACAGTATGGTGCATTTAAGCAGAATAGACCCCCAAAACCCAAGACAGGCTTTTGTATCTATAATGTAAACATCCCATCATTATCTCTTTTTCTATGGTACAGTGATCCTAATCAAATAGAGCAGAACTTTGAAACATGAAAGCAACTCATGAGAGTCATCATTGCATGCAAAAACATATAAGCCAAACAAGCATCCTTGACTCAATGCAGATGTGTATTGGAAGAAATCTGTAACTTCCCATAACAACAGCTTCTGTCGCTAATGAAATCCAGGAGCTATCATTATTGTTAATAATAGGATTCACAGGATGAAATTATGGCTCTTGTTATTCAAACTATACTCTAAGGAGGTAAATTTTGATTGCGTTGAAGCAAACCCTGGTTAAGAGCAGCACATTTAAAAGTTGGAATGGGCAGCATTTGGAGGTAGTGAGTTTCTCATCACCAGAGGCATTCAGGAGGTCACAGAGGTAGACAAGGCAACCAAACAGACTCCTCTGCTTGTGCAACCCTGAGAGATCTGGGTAGAGCAGGAGCTACTTGTCTAAACAAATGCTTGTAGATCAAGGGCAAGTGAGAGTCCT
This sequence comes from Dolichotis patagonum, assembly GCA_004027295.1. Classification (NCBI taxonomy): domain Eukaryota; kingdom Metazoa; phylum Chordata; class Mammalia; order Rodentia; family Caviidae; genus Dolichotis; species Dolichotis patagonum. The sequence continues at coordinate 11,953 of PVJX010002401.1, forward strand.
TGGCCTGTTCAGTCACTTTCTCAGAATATGGATGATATTGCAATTGGGGAAAAGCAGGACAAACTGAGTCCAACCAGAAGTCAGTATCTGCGTCCAAATCCTGAGGCTGCTTCCAGTCCCAATTAGTATTCTAAATTTGCAGAGGCTAACTTTCTAGACTTGTAGGAGAAAGGCTCTTCCAGATGTTCGTGCTCACCCCAGAGCACAAACCTGTCTCCTGGATGTGCCATTTTCATTGGTGTAATTTGAGGAAACTTAAACTGACATTTACTTACACTGACATTTCTCCCAATCTGCAAGGCCTGTGTCTGTCTTGTCTGTGGAAATGCCCACCCTGAGCAAGCATATCTCTTCCAGGAAACCTTTCTGGTGTTGCCTTCCCCAACAGCTCCATACCAGAAGGGCCTTTCTTCTACCGCCTTGCCTCTTCGAAACAAAGCACTTGGCAGCGTCCCTGCCCATGCGGTGTAGTCTCTCAGGTACTGTCACAGCTCCTCCTAGGAGCTCCTGGAAGGCATGAGTCACACTTCCCTCATCACAGTAGCCCCAGTAGCAGCAGTCAGCCTAGCCTAGAACTGGGGTGAAGCCAGGTAGTGCAAAATGGGAAGGTACAGAGTCTTGGAATGCCTCGTGAGCAGTCTCAGAACTCTGCGGCACAATTCTTCTTTGGTGTTTAAAATAGAGCACCTACTTGTTTAGTAAATATTTGATAAAGTTGGACCTCTTGTCATCTCCCCTTTAGGAGCTAAAGAGTGGGACACACAGTTAGACTTTCTCCTAGGACTAGGTCGGGCTGCGAATTGTGGTCTCCAGGTGTTTGGCACAGTGTCTAATACCTACAAACTCTCAGTTCCTACCATTGTTCAGTGTTACTGAAAGGCAGTAACACTTAGAACAACCTAGCAACTGCAGTGCTGGTCAAAAGCTAAAGTCTCCCAAGAAAAGAAATTCTGATAGAAAAGAAGACGGGGACTTGGGGCTTCTAATCCTTGGAAATCTTCTAGAGCTCTGGAGGGGATGAGGTCTCTAGGAAGCACCCTGAGAAAGAAAACGTTCTTGGGTTGCAGAGGCACTCTGCTTGGGCCAGAACTCAGCAAAGAAATTCTGCTTGAGAATAAGGAAAGACCCACAGGCTTCTTACTGCCTGGACTGGGTCCTTTGGGACCAGGTCGGGGTGGACGGGGTGAGGGTATATTGCAGGGGTGGAAGCCACATTTTGTTTGCTTCAAAGCTTTTTTGAACCTAATAAAATTTTGCCTTAGGGTTACTTTAATTTTAATTCTTGTCAGAGAAAATAAAGCCTTGTTGGATCTGGAATTGTCAGAGCTGGGAGGACCCTTCAGGATGGGCTAAAAGAACTTTCACGGCAAGCTGGGGGGACAGAGCTGGTCCTAGCACCAGGTGTGATTCCCAATCCACTATCTCTATCCCCAGTCACCCTTGCAATTTGGTGCCTACATAAAGTGCATAGTTACACTGCTGTGGACCACACCACAGGACCAAGAGCCTTGTGCATTTCCGTTTTTGTGGAAGGAGGGCTGGGATCGAGGTTGATAGAGTTACATGCGGGGAAAAAAAGCCCTAGAGCATGAGAGGACATGTAAAGAAGATGGTCAAGGTGGGGCCAATCATCCCTAGGAGTTGGTACGAGAACTTTGGTATCTGCTTCGTCGTATTTGCTGCACACATAGTGCACAGGCTTAAGTGCGATGTATTAATTCATTTCATCCTCATCAGACTTTTAAGAGGTAGGTCAGCTGTGCCCTTTGCACCTTAGGGACAAAGAATCAAGTTCAAAAAGTGATGTCTGGGCTGAGGACTTAGCTCAGCGGCGTAAGTGCCTGCCTTGCAAGTGCGAAGTCTTGGGTTCGATCCCTAGTACAAAGGAAAAAAAAAAAAAGTGACGTCAGCTGTCCAGCATCACAAAGATCCTAAGGAACAGAGCGTGGATTTGGCCTTGGCTTCTGACCGCTGTGCTACTCTGCCTCCTTGAAGAGGGAAAAGGGCGCAGAGATGCTCAGTAGCAGTACTGCTCAGTAGTAGGCCGGATGAATGGTGGGGGATGAGGAGGGGGACAGGGGAGAAATGGCTGCTTCATCTGGTGACCGCTGTCTGCCACTGCCTGGCCGGGCAGGTGGTGCTGGGCTGAGGAGCGCACTCAGTTCCTCACCCCGGTGACATTCTGGATCCAACCCTTGTGGTGGTAGATGTAGGAATACACTCCGTAGCGGTCCTTCAGCCCACAGCCCTCGCCCCAGGACACAGTGCCCACCAGGTACCACCGGCCCCTCTCTCTATCCAGGGTCACCATGGGGCCTCCGGAGTCGCCAGCGCAGGCGTCCTTCCCCCCTAGATGAAAAGGAGAGGAGATGAAAGAGCTCCCTTCCCCAGCCCAAACCTAAGGATTCGCCCTCTCCACGTCTGACTTGTGGTTCAAAGACCAGACACTAGAGGGCAGGGCAGACCGTGTGACCCAAATCTGCGCTCAGTCTGTGAGCTCGGCCTCTCCCGAGCCCAGATTTGAGAAAGTGCTGGTTTTTGCAAAGGAGTGGTGGAAATTCTCAGCATTCCTCTCTCTGACGCATCTTCTCCAATGGAGTCTGTCCCTGGCAATCTGACCACCACCCCGCCAGCAGCCTGCCAGGATGGGGCATCTCCAGTCCTTTCCTGCCGCCTACCCCCCCACCCCAGGTCTCACCCAGGCCTGACATTGTGTGTCAGCTTCTTGACTCACCTTCCTTCTCCCCAGCACAGATCATGTCCTCAGTCACTTTCCTCTTCAACCGGGCGTAGGCCTCCTTGCAGGTGTGGTGATCAACAAGCGGAATTTCAATCTGCAACACAACACTACCCTCAGTCCACGGAGCCCTGCTCTTCTGAGTCCTGGAGCTGGCCTGGACCTACCTGAGACTCTGTGGCACAGGTGAGGGAAAAACTGAGCGGGGAACCAGGAGAGCCATGAATGTTACAGTTTCCATTATGAACTTGCTGTGCAACCTTGTACCGCTAACTTGCAAGGGGCAAGTAACTCTGGGACTCTGTGTTCTCATCTGCAAAATGGGGACAACAGTACTACACATGCCTACCACATGCACCTTTTAAAATATGACAGTGTGTATAAAAGCCATAGTCAGTGGCTTAAGCACTGCTTATCAGATCTCTGAGACTCTGTTTCTTCACTGAAAAACAAAAGCCATAATATTTAGTGTCACTAATCACCTGGCGTTTTACAAAGAGGAAATGTATGAACCAGTGCTTTGTAAATTACAAATACTCTATAATACTCTATACTGTTAGGTTCTTTAGGAGTTATCCCTGCTCATTTGCAGCAAGCATTCACTTGTGTTGTTCTCTCCCATTGCAGGATGGGCTCCTAGACCCTGAGACCGTATCTTGCTCATTCTACCTTACGAAGCTTGGATAATAGTAGGCACTCAGCAAATACATGTGAGCTGTGGAGACAAATTGCTGCATAAAAGCAAAGGATTATGATTACTGCTGTTCTTGATTTGACATGAGGGTGAGAGTCAGAGTAAGTGCGTGGAATAAAAGGGAGCAGATGATTTTCATTCAGCTGAGCCAAGAACTAACAGGACCACGTGCCTCAAACACGCACCTTCTGTGGGCCCTGGTGAGGAGGGACCAAAGGCCCCTCAGATTCTTTTTGGGCCATGGCTTCCTTGGAGAGGAACCACGTGACAGGGACAGGCCCTAGAATTCTGTCAAAGCTCTGATTAACCTTCCTTCACCATTCAAGTGTCACTTAAAGGGTCCTTTTTGGGGGAGGCCATCCTGAACCCCCAAAGTGAGATCAGATCCCCTGCTGCATCTTGAACAGCATCCATAACTTCTCCTTCGTCACCTTCACCCCATCCACAGCTACTGTCTAAGCCCAAGGAGGCCAGGAACCAGATCTCTGCTTTTCTACTCCTGCGCTCCAAGTAGAACCCAGGAGACACTAATCACAGAGGGTCAGATGAATGGGTGCTGGAAATCCAAAATTTTTACAGTACATCAAAGTAATGTGTGTTGAAGAATTTAGAAATTGCCTGCACCGTGGAACTTGGTTCTTAGAGGATGACCAAAATGGTGCTTAGAATTGCATCTAACTTTGCAGTTTGAGGTTGTACACTCTGGCCTAGCAAAGACTTGTTTCCGATAACTCAGCAAAGAAGTAGAAATCAAGACTTTCAAACATGTCTTCTATGCTTAATTCAGAGTTCTTTCCTTAAGTAATAGGAAAGCGAACTTCTACATGCACCATAGTCAGGTTTGTTTCTGCAAGGTCTGTGGTTCTCAAGAACTGATCCATTGTTGTCTGACTTGGTATGTAGCCCCGGTCTTATAGAGATGCATCACGAGGCTCTAGGGTATCTAAATCTGCTGTGTTGGGGAGAATTTCCATTAGTCAAGGGTTTAATAATCTGCAGAGACACTGAACATTGTTTAGCAACCATGGCCGGTAGAACAAACAAATCAAGCTTTCCGAGGTGCAAAGCTCCATGGAGTTTTGGAAGCGGCTGAGGAGCCCTGTTCTTCTGAGGCCTTCTGAGGCCTTCTGAGGCCTTCTGAGGCCTGGAGCTAGCCTGGATCTACCTGAGACTCGGACTTAGAAATTGCTCTGGGGTAGAGGTGAGGGAACGCTGAATGGGGAACCATGCCAGTTACAATCTCTGTTATGAACTTGCTGTAGAACTTCGCACCAGTAACTTGCAAGGGACAAGTAACTCTGGGACTCTGTTCTCTCATCTGCAAAACAGGGTTAACAGTACTTGCCTACCTCATGCACCTTTTAAAATATGACAGTGTGTGTAAAAGCCATGGTCAGTTTCCTTTCCCCCACCCCTACCGTAGTACCTGAAGTTCTAGGATCCACAGTGTGTGGATCAGCTGGAGCCCCCCATCCTCCCACCACCCTTACCCAAGCTGCCACATCCCTGACCACGTAACATCACCTCCATGAGAGTCTCCGGGAACCTTTGCAAGAACTGCTTCCCCCAGCCACTGACGATGGCCACAGCTCCTGGCGGAGAGAAGATACCCTGAGCACAGAGAGACAGTCTGTGGGGTATGCAGAGGTTCAGTCTCCTTTTCCTGTGGAGCAAGGGCTGGCTTACTCCCCCAGAGAAAGGCCGCAAGATGAGGAGGAAGACGGGAAAGGCTGCTTGGAGATGACCTGCCCCAGAGCAGGATGCACGTTTCTACATCAGATCGCTGGGTTTGTTAGACTGTTCTCTCCCTCCTCCACCTGGCACAGAACCAAGACTCTGTGAAAGCAATAACCCATCTCCCTCATTTGCTGCTGCATCTCCATGCCTTAAACGGTGCTGGTGTACAGTGCTCAGCTAATAATTGTGAATAAATAAAAAGCCCAGCCTACTCAGCAATGTACCGTGCTGTCTCCCAGCAAGACTTCTCGCCTCCCTGTCCTTCTGCATGCCCGTCATCCTCCTCAGAGAATGAGGGTGTATCTGGACGTGGGATCCTTGCAAACCTCTTCCAGCTCTGACATTCTAGGAGCCTATCTGGGGGTAATGGAAATTCATTGGATGCTGCTAAAGCAGTTACATTCTGATTTGAGAAGAAGTCCATGGGCTTAACATATCTGTGGTGATTTCCTTCACTGTGCTGGACTTCAGTTTTCTCCTCTGTGAAACAGTGAAAATACCACCTTGCAGGGCTTTTATGAGTAGTAAACAAGTTAATGAATGTAAAGCAACTTGCACGTAGTAAGCACATGACATTCAGTCAATTGGGCTTAGCAATCCCTCCACATTTCTTGATGGTTCAATTTCTCTAAATATCTCTCAGAGCCATCTAGGCCATTTTTTACATCTTTGAGGTAAAGGAAGTGGATTATCATATGGCAACGCTGAATTTAGAACGAGAAGGAAGCTAGCTGGCACGGACTGGACTCTTCATGTCTGAAAGGTGTCAATTTTATTTTTGTATTCAAATACCAGGACTACCGTCTAAGGAATATCACCTCCAGTCTAGGAGTAAGGGGCAGAGCGTAATGAGGCCAAGTAACATCCTCAAGATCTCTCCGGTAGGAAATGCCAGCAATGGCATTCGAACTTGTGCTGGTTATTAAGCTGTTGCCCCTCAGTTTCAGACTTTGTCTTCTATATTCTGCTTTGTGGTGCTAGGGATGAGACCTGATATGGAAGTTCTTGGCTCACTCATTTCCTGGAAATAGGGTTACTTGCAATCTGGCAATGGCTTTCCACTCTAGTGGCAGTCCATCCGAGCTGGATTCCTCAGCACATTAGCCACTACTACAGAAGTTCAAGTTCTGCTAGGAGTCACTTTTTCAAGCTTGTAAGTTCTGTAAGTTGTCTCTTCCTTTCATTCCCCCATGCCTGGAGATGGTGGTTTCTTATAGCAGCTAACTCTATCATCTCAGCATTCCCCTTTTACTTAAGTAGCCCACCTTTACTTTACATTAAACTCTCTCTTCCAGTCACCAGTCTGAGTTCATCTTCCTATCCGGACCCTTGATCCTGCCTGTGTGCTATGTGCTTAACCCTGTTTGTGCAACCTGGGGAATCATGCACACTCCAATTGACTGACTTGCTGGGCACTAGGGCCTCCCCAGGGATGGAGGATTCCCGGCTAAGGCCCCTGCTGTTCCGTAAGGTGAGGTCAGGGGTTGGGGGGAAGTACCTTCTTGTGAGGGCTCCTCGGGCAGACAGATGGGCATCACGAAGTTGTTGAGTGTCGGGCTCTCCAACAGCTCCAGTAGAGCCACGTCATTCTCAAATGTGCTGGGGTTATACAGGGGATGCGGGATGATCTGTTTGACTCGGAGGTGCTGTTCATCTGCATCTGAGCGTAGCCTCCAGTGCTTGCCTGGGCAAGGAGAAGCCATATGAGGCGTGAGGGAAGTGGCAGATAAGGCCATACCTTACTTCCTGTCTGCGCCTGGTCCCGTCCAGCACCTGCTTCTGCCCTCGACCATTCATTGCCCTTCGCCCAGCTACTGTAGCCTGCCTGCAACACCCCATGTATTCTCAAAGGTTTCCCTTCCGTCTTTCTTCATAAACTGCCTGTTGCCTTAGACTGCTCCCTGTTATGTCTGTTGCCACAGTCAAAGCTGTGTAAGCATCCTTCGGTGCCTGGGTTGTATGTCGCTCACTCTGAATCCTCCCAGCTATGCCAGTTAGCAGTCTCTCTCCTGCCACCTCCCATGACAGTTTTTCTGTCCCTCTCCTAGAGAACTTTCTGCTTTCTACCTTATAACAGAGGGCTCTGCGCCTGCGTCTTGTTCCTTTATTAGACTGTAAGCTCCTAGTGGGCAGGAAATTGGTCTTGATTACACAGTGCCCCTAGAGCCTGGCTGAGTGTTAGCAGGCACAGGGGTGTTAGACGGAGTTGAATCAGGTGGCAGTCTTGAATTCGTAAAGGAGAGCCTTGGAAAATGGCAGTTGTGGAAGTTTCTTCCCAGAACCTCAGCTGGCCTCAGGAGTCAGCTGGCCCCTCACTCACCCAGGATGATTTTGAAGTCAGAAGGGTGGAGTAGGTGGGAGGGGTGTAGTCTCGGGTCCTCTGAGTCCACCGGCTGGTGGAGGCAGTGAGCAGCGGTCACGAGCCAGTTGAGGCCTGGAGGGCAGAGAGTATGTGTGTAGGTCATTTTGTGTACTCTCTGTTTTAAGCTGAGGATCTTAGTACCCTTCCAAGGCTCCTCTTAAGACCTTAAAAACGTCTATGTCTCCTCCATTGCATTTCACGGCCTCACGTCTAATAGGATCTAATATGAAGGCGAGGAATGCTTCCCACTGCCCTTTTCATCCCAGGCCAGGTCTGAACATTTTAAAGAGGATTTCAGGGTTTCCTTAAGCCCATGAGGTGGGTGAGAGCCAGAAGCCCAACTTGGGTCAGTGAAGACCCTGTGCTCAATGGCTGCCTCTTGAACTCATTTCTCAAATTGTGCTCCAGGGGCTCACGGTGTAAGTGTCACTCGTGGACTCCTCAGAAATAGAGACTCTCGAGTCTACCTCAGATCTACACATCACAGCTTAGACCTCAGTGAGACCCCCAGATGAATCCATGCACATTAACGTGTGGCAAGTACTGAGGAGAATGGTCAGTAGCTAGCTGCATGGCTGCACGCTGGAATTACCTGGGGAACTAGAAAACAGTCAGTTGTATTTAAGTTATGTGTGTAGGGTGCAGGCACAGAAGTGCATTAAAGGCTTCCTCAGGTAATGCTAGGGCTGCCAGGGTTGAGAAACACAGTTCAGGTGCAGACCTCTCTTTTATGGCCACAGACCCGGAGGCCAACAGGAAAGCAATGTGGCAACAGTCACAGGAGTTTAGCAGGGGCCGGTCTCCTGATGGTTAGTCTCATGTACTGCTCGTGTCTCGGCGGTCTTCTTCCCCGGGATAGGTAGTTTCTGCCCTTTGTTTAACACAGAGTCAGGCCTCCAGAAATCCTTTAAGTGGAGCAGAAGGCAAACCCACAAGTCGCTGAGCGCTGTGGCATACCCAGGAGCAGCCAAACGAACTGAAAGGATCTAGGTCTTGGAGGGAAAGAGTCAAGGGTAACAAGTTATAGCTCAGAGTCAAAGGCAGAGGTGCTTTTCTGGAGCAGGTTCCAGGCTCTGCTTAGGAGAAGCTGTGTGCTCAGGCTTCTGGTTCTGGATAGAGCTCTGCACAGCCCTCGGTCCACGCAAGAGGCCATGGGTGGACTTCCCAGGTGAGCAGCTTGGGATAGTCTGCTTCAGATCAGGAATCCAGGCCACTTACATGAGCCAGGGGTGTGTGCTGGCTAACCCAGGGATGCAGCTGTGCCTCCCGGCTTTGCCAAGCCCTCTAGCCAGCCTGAGTTGGTGCTTTGCCACTTTTTTAATCCCTTTCCTTCTTTCTAGGTCATTCTACCTTCACCTCTTCCCCCTTTCTCCCTCCACAGGAGGAAAGAGCTCAAGGAATAAGAGTTGTGGGAGGGTAATGCTTATCTGGGGACAGAGAAGAAATCTTCAAATGCCTGTCAGAAAGAAGTCACAGGCAATAAGCATGCAATAAAACACCAGTGCTTTAAGAAAATGAATTTAGGTGAAATCAATGGCCACATAATCCATTTCTTCTACTCATCTCCCAACAAAACTGAGAACGTCTGCTGAAACAGCCCTCCCTCCCTCTCTCCCTCCCTTCCTCTCTTCCTTGCCATCTCTCTGCCTTTCTTCAGTCTCTCTACAGAAGCCTTCTCTCTCTTTTCCCTCTTCTCTGAGTTTTCCTCTTCCTTGGCTATTTTGTGTCCTATCAGTCTCTCTTCACCTGGTTGCATTGTCTCTTGTTTTTCTCTTCTTCTTTCTTCAGTTCCCTTCTTCTGTCTCTTGTTCTCTTTCTTGCCATCCTTTCCCCTCTGCTTACTTCTTTGCTCTGCTCTTTCTTGTCCTCTTTCCCACCCACTGGTCCCCTAGACTGCCGTCAGCCGTGTCTGGCTGCACCTACTGCCTGGAATACCTTTACTCTTCCCTTGACTTTTGCAAAGCTTGAGGACCTGAGACCATTCATCATAGCTTTTATAGAAATATAAGAATCATGTATCCAACTGGCCATTTTACATATCCATGGCACCCCAGCTGCAGCCCTAGCCCTATGCCTTTCCTGGTGGATCTGGTCTGGAGCTGCCCATCCTGACTGCAGTCTGAAGGAGGACAAGGCTGAGGGAGAGTCATGGCCAGCAGCTGGCAGCTGCCCACATAGGGATGGAAAGATCTAGGACTTTTTCCTCTGTGAGTGGCTCAGATGTAAACTAGCATGGGATTCAAACCTTAAATAAACCTTAAATCCTGTGGATGAGGACCAAACTAAGGCAGAGAGGGCACCAGCTGTGCTTTTCCTCTTTGCACCCGCTCTCACCTGTGTTTAGTCTGCAACCAAGCTGGCAATCTTAGTTTGCCACGTTTTGGATCTTCCCCCTTCTTTCTATCCCTCCAGGATCATTCTTATTTTGACACTAATGCCTCTCCCACCATTGTACTGTTGGCCTCCAGATTCCCTTCTTTTGGGTCATGCTGTATCTGCAGAGAACTTTCTAGAACATGTATTCAAATCTGCAGTAGTGTCCAGGGTAAGGTCTAAATTCCTAAGTATGGTCTATCTTCATTAACTATGCTTTCCCTGACTTCCCAGATTTTCTCAGTTCTCCCACAGCCCTAACTACCTGCCTCATCCTGTGATTTATGCTGGACATTGTAATGCTGACTCAGTCCTTCAGGAAGTGTTCGGTGCCTGAAAGAATCATCAGGAATACACAGCTCCTGGGCCCAGCTAAGGCCTCTTTCTTCCCCATCATACTTCTGGGCTCTAATGCTGTTGTGAACAGTCATTCTCAGCAAAGAAAACTTGGTTAGTCTCCTGAAAACCATGTCTCTAATATACCTCATCCCAAGCCTGAGACTTTCACTCCGCTACCCTCTCCTTACCTAGAAGTGTACCCCCACAGAAGGGCACATCAGTTGGGTGAGACAGCATGGCAATCCAGGGAGTGGTGCCCTTCTCGGCTGGGCGTCCATTGAAGATTCTGGCCATCTGCTTCCGGTGAATCTTGGGGGATCCACACACTGCAGCCGAAGGAGGAAGCACATATCACTCTGATCTCTACTTTGTCCTCTACCAGGGTTACCAGCTCATCATCGGTCAGAAGCATCTGTTACGTTTGCTCCCAGCATCTGGGGTCCCTTCTGATAATCACATACTGATTTTTCCTGGGGCCCCCCACTTTTCCCACTGCTGGTGTATGTATTCCAAGATAAGCTCACCTCATCTATGGTTTCAGGGATAAGGAAGTTATTTATCAAAGCCTTGGACCTCTGGGTCACAACCATTGCTCAGAGACGAGATGTGATTTTGGCCCAACCAATGAAAGACTGGTTTGCAAATTATGTTAAACATATTAGAGAAAGAGAAAGTCATTCTCTCCTGGGGTTGCTAAGTTGTTGACCACAAGCCCAGATCTGGTAATGATCACTTCATGGAGTGTCTACTGAGAACAATGTTACTGATCTAGAGGAAAATGGAATGGAAGGGTATGAGGGAAAGCAGAAGAGGTTGTGTTTATATTTGAGTCTTTTGGTCTAATCATCCTGGAAGCCTTGGTCTCTTTAGTTTCTGTGAACCTGTACACTCTCTCTCTTTCTCTTTATGCTGTTTATGTTGGGATTTTGTCACCTGCAAATGGAAGTGTCCAGGCTAATAAAGAAGCTCTGTGTGCTACCTGCAGGACCCCACAACAAGAATATACTGGCTCTACCCTGTTTTCCATTGAACTGGATGCACACACACACACACACACACACACACGTGTGCGCACGCATACAGAGGTGAGTAGCTTTTAGAGACCAACCAGTCTATTATTCTTATACAGCTAAAGAAATTCAGGCCTAGAGTGAGAAATGGACTTGCCAAAAGCTATTCTATCCATTATGACAAAGCTGTAATTCTGAGTCTCTTGACTCCACTCTGGGCTTGTCCTACTCTGGCCAGCACCACTGTTTCTTAACTTCCTCGGGCACTCAAATCACAGTCCCCAGATGTGGGCAGTTCCCAGCTGTCATCAGGCTGAGTTAAATCAGATAAATGTGTCGCATCCTTGACCACATCCTCAGCATCTCACAGCATCATTCTATGTACTGTCGGCCTGCTGGCCCAAGCTGATTTCCTGCCTCTGTTCCCAGAAGACGCTTAGAGCCCATTACTGGGAATCCTCTGACTATCCTCCCTGCTGTGTTCTTTCCTTGTAAATGTTCTTCCTTTCAGAGCTAATTATGCTTTCCAAATGGCCTTACTTCTACAGGCTTAGTAATCTGGCTTTAGTAATCTGGCCTTGTCACCCATCCTCTGTATTTTCCATCTCCTTCTCCTATACCTCTAACGAGGGTCAAGCCTTTCATTTTAAAAGTCAACTCTCACATCCCAGATTCCTTTTCATTCTAAAATCTCTCCTTCTCCTCCATCCACATTCAAGCTTCTGCAAAAAGGAGTGGACAGTCAATCTTCATGCTCTTCCCTGTGTTTTGGAGATAGGTTTAGAGAAAGAACATATCACATACCACACACACACCCAGAAATAAAGTGACCATTTGAATATTTAATAGAACTACTTTCATCGATGGCTCTGGGGTCATACATGGAACTTCAACAGTGATATTTATGTGTACGAGAAGATAGTGTTCTTAATATGTTTTTCATCTTTAGGAATTCTCCTTGCCCTGCAGCTCCCCAAATACTGAAGCTGGAGTATCTATCATTTTAGGTGAAAGGCAGATAGGTGTTGGCTTTCAAAAGAGCAAAACCAGAATCCAAAATCTGGAAGCATTTTAAGAGTTATGTATTGTGGCAAGAATAAATGATGTGCAAGTATTAAGGAATCAAAATGAGAAGAGCTGAGCATATAATATTTACTGTAATCCATAGAGAAAAAAGGAGGCAAGGGCAGTTTCCTGCGCTTTGAAATAATTGAAGGCCTTTTTCAGGTAAAGCCTGGAAGGAGAAAGGGAAAGAGAAGATATTCAAAGAGAAGGGGTGGATAATGGTGGAAAACCTATGACACAGGCAAGCATTCTACTCCTTGGATGTTACTTTAGAGATGACAGGAAAGCCTTGGGTCCTCTTCCAGAAAATGTCCATCCTAGAGGCCTTCACCTGGACTCTCCAGCTGTGGGATGCTGAGGATTCTTTTGTCCTGGTTATGGTTTAGATCTAGAATATTCCCCCAAAGCCTCTTACATTCATAGAAGACCTTTGGGAAGGTGGTTGGATCATGGGAGGACTGTAGCTGTCTTTCTGTAAGGAACAGAGATCTGGTTGAAAGTGGTGGGTCACTGGGGGTGTGAACTGGAAATGTCCATCTCCCTCCCAAGTACTCACTTCACTCTGTTTCCTGTCTACCATGATGCGAGCAGCCTTCCTCCCCAGATCCTTCCTGCATTCCTCTTCTGCCTTGCAGCCTGCCAGCTACGGACCAAGACCTCAACAGACCATGAACCCAGAAATTCTTCTCTTTCTCGAAGTTGTGGGCATTGGTTATTGTCTTCAGGAATGAAACAAGTGATGAAGACAACCCCTCTTGACATTTATTTCCTCCTTGGCTACTGAGCACTTTGCTTCTTTTTGGGGACCCAGTTCTTCTCATTCTCCTTGTCTCTCTTCCTCTCTTTCCTAGGCTTCTTTTTTCTTCATGCTTTCTAGGATGGTGTCTGCCTCGCTCACCCTCTGAGTCCTCTTTCACTTCTGTCCATTTCTAACAGGCCATATTCCACTGCATGCTAATGAATTTCATGTTACTGTCTTTAAACCTGCCCTCTCTTCTGAAATTCACTATTATTATTGCCTACTTGTGTTTTATAAGCTCTCCAAACTCAGCAAAGCTAAGTCCTGGCCTCTAGACTTACCAATCCTCTCCCCTTTTTATCGTAGACCCTTGCTGACACCTGCACAAACCACGTGCTGATAGTCTCCCTTTTCTTCAGCCCCCCCCATTTAATCCATCACTAAGCTGGTGGTAAATCATCAGGAGAAGCAGGGTAAAACATCTGCCCCACCCACTGTCAGAATATTCTCTCCATGTAACCTCAGTGTCTCTGGATGCTATAATATAAAATCCACGTATCATGGGCCACCATTACCCAAACCGAAACTCTCCAGCATGAGCATGTCTGGGGGGCACCCTCACTCTCTGTTAACTTATATCACCCTTTGTATCCTTACGGTGGCACAGTCTCAAGAGATGCTATAGCACATAAATGGATTTAAACCACTTCCGCCTTATGTTGACACGGTTGCATCGCTAGGTCTGAGAGGCTTCTCTATCTTTCACCAGGATGGATGCAATTGCTTCCCCTCTCCCCAAACAGCCTATAACCTGTTCTCTTTCCCCACCATGCTGCCCACCTTCAGGCCTGTCTAATTGAGACCCAGCAGTCTGCATGTTTAACAAGCACACCTGAGATGGTTCTAATGTACCGCAAAACCGCTGGTTACAAGACAGAGTCCAGAGCACAGCTTTTAAGATTCTTCCTGCTTTCCGAATGCTCACTGCCCCCATGCCAATCATGACCTGTTTTCTCGATTTGACGCTTTTTCCCACTCTGTGCCTCTCCTGCCATCACCTAAATCTTGATTCCTTTTATGACATTCAACTCATTTAGACCATGTAAGACCTACACACACAGGAGAGTGTCTTCATACTAACTTGAGCTCTTCAAAAGCAAAGACTTAAATGGCAAATGTGTAGCCTTTAAGAAGGGAACATATTAATGGGCACTTTTTCCCCCCCTCATTACCTCTTTTTGGCTTAATGAAGGGAACACAGTTGCTTCAAAGTTCAAAACAATGGAACACACTTCATCCACAGTAACCACGCTCCCAGACCAAGATGATGGGTTATTCACAGAGGTTTTATTTCCATTTTAGACCCCTGACAGGAGAAACAGTGCAGAGGCCAGGAACAGAGCAGCAAAGCAGGTGGTATTAAATATACACAGTACAGCGTACTCTACAGCACCATTCAGAGATGCAAGAGTGTGTTTTGGCGAACAGATTGGAGAAGTGGACACTTCTGAGTGTTCTCTTGGAATCCCTCCCGAGGGCTTCTTTGGCTGCCTTTGTCTGATGGAGATTCCTGGGATGGAGTGTTCCGGGGAGAAGGAGAAGTAAGTCAGCCTCTGAGATCCAGGGAGAGGCTGGGAGTAGAGCTGGAAAGACCCTGGGTGGGATCATGTGACTTCCTTTTATAGATGAAGAAACTGAGGCTCAGTGAGGAAAATGACTTGTGAGAGGTTACATGGCCAGTTGGAGGTCAGAGCTGGGGACAGAACCCAGGACTCCTGGCTCTCCATCACTTTTTGCTGTCTTTGCAAAGGAACTCTGCGTCTCTTGACCTCTGGCCCCTGGAAAGCAAAGGAGTGGACCCCTCTGATGTCCTGCTGCGTAGGTTTTCTGATGAACTCAGGCCCCAAGGTTGCAGGGCAGCCTGGTTGGATTTGGGTGACTCTTAATGGTTTGTTTGTCCTGCCTTTCATTTCCTTCCCAGAAGCAGTGAGATGCAGTGTGGATCTTCTCTCTTTCAAAGTAACAGCCAGTCTCCACATCTGGAGCTAGAGCTCAGGTCGCCTTTGCAGATGGTGCATGTCAGGGCTGGAAGCTGGCTTTGTGCTTGTGTGCAGTGGCAGGTGTGGACATCTCATGGCGTCAGCTATTTTCTTAAAGTAGCACCCGGATCTGAATGATGTGTTTTGAATTGACAGTAGGAATTTAAGGAGCTTGGAATTGGACCAGTGCTATTCTTTTCCCTCAGTTACCACAAACCTTCCCAGTTTTCTCTTGGTCCTTTGAGATTCTTGAATGGGGAACATAAAGGAAAAGGCCTGGACTACAAGAAGATTTTAGGAGAGAAACCCCTTGAACAAACAGTGCTCCAAGATGCTGCACTAGGAGAAAGCACCCTCCAGGCTCCGATCTCTGCCCTGCAGCCCTGAATGATTTTTTCCTAAGGAGGACTAGACTGGGTGCAGGTCTAGGAAGTAAAGCTGGGAGAACATATGGATTCAGAGCTTAGTCCAATATGAGAAATTATTTCCCAATCCTCAGGCCAAAGCTCACTTGTACCAAGGATGAGACTAACAGGATTGATAAGTGAGTAGGAGTGAATAAGACACTTAAGGTACAGCTTCATGCTTGACTGGCCCAGCAGCCCTGCTGCTTCATTTCCCACATTGCATTGCTGGAGAGAGTGAGGCCCAGAGAGGAGAGGGGACTTGGCTAAGGTCATAGACCCAGGTCTCTTGCCCAGAATTTTTTCCTGTAGCCACATGCTGCCTCTCAGGCTCCTGGAGGCTGTCCTGGGAAGATAAGTGCCCCACTAGGTCAATGTGTTCCACTTTATTTGGTTTGCCAAGTAACGCGGAGTGTGCTTTGGGACGTGTGTGTACAGCTTCACTTGGCGGGGGCGGGTTAACAGGCCCCAAGGAAAAAAGTCAGCTCACCGCTCCACCTGGAGCTCCCCTGCACCTTGTGGGGAGCTCATCTGCTCCCACAACCAGTCTACATAATTAGAGACCTTCGTGTACACTCCATACACCTGCTTGCTGCCACATTCTTCAGGGCCCCCCCAGGAGACCAGGCCTTGGGCCACCCAGTGCTGGCTCAAGTCGTCAAGGATGACAAAGGCCCCGCCACTATCTCCAAGGCATGTGTCCTTGCCACCCTCATAGTAGCCAGCACAGAACATGTTCTCTGTGACACTGTAGTTTCCCGAGCGAGACTCATAGCTGGCTTTACACTCGGCATGTGGCACCACTGGTAACTTGACGTACTGCAGGATATCCGACAAGGTTCGAGTGCCGCTGCTGATGATATCGTCCACTGTCACGTTAGGACTGGAGATGCCCCAGCCGGCCACCAGGCCCAGCATGTGGGGGGCTGGACCTTCAGGCTCTGGCTGCGGCAGGCAGACAGGCATGACGTGTGGTCCCAGGGGCACCGGCTCCTGCAGCTGCACCAGAGCTATGTCATGGTTGTAGTTCTGGATGTTGAAATCCGGGTGGAGAACCACTCGGGCAGCTGAGCTGTTGACAGCACCTGATTTGTCCCGTACGTCGTGCAGGCCCAGGTAGACAGTGATGTGCTCCTTGGAGACCGGGACCACTGTGTTACCCCTGCGCTGGGACCGTAGCACATGAGCTGCTGTGAGGATCCAGGACTCAGAGAGCAGGGCCCCACTCCCAAACCACTTGTTGTTTGGCACTCGTGAGGTGTCTTCTACCACTATCAGGGCCTGCCACGGAAAAAGGCCGGGCTCTGCATTCCGGCCTCCAATAATCCTCTTGACCAGGTTTGGCAGAGACCGGGAGGGCTGACCACACACTGTGAGAAGAAAGAGAGATTGGGGACAAGAGACAGAGACTGATTATGGCAGGCACATGAAAGGAGACACTAAGCGAAATTCACATGTCACTCATTGTCGATTATGCCACCACAGGGGCCCTTACTTGACTGAATCAGCTACCCTGGGGAGCTCTGCCCTGGGTCACTTTGGGTTTCACTCCCTCCAGCAGGAGCTGGAGCCATCTCTGGAGCCATCTCTGGACTAGATCATTTCATGCTTGGGTCTTCTCCATCCTGAAGCACATTTGACTAGGCCCACTTTTGAGCCTGGACTATCCTTAACCAGGTCCACCCCTAGCAATGGCCACATGTCTGCTTTTTCCCCTAAGAAGAGATCTCCTCTCAGAAGGCCTCCATGATATGGACGCCCTGAGAACTCTTCTTTCCATGTCACTGACACAGAGAGATGGAAAGAAATTAATAAACAGTCTGGCAGGTTACAGAACACACTGGACTGTGACAAGACACCTGGGGCCTTGGCTTGGGCTTTTCTATCATCCATGTGACTCTGAGTCAGTACTTTTCCTCTTCAGATTTCAATTTTTGACCTGTCAAAGGAAGCAGTTGGTCAAGATAATCTCCAAGGATCCTTCAGATTTCAAATTCCTTTGATTTTTATTTCATTTCTTTGGTTACCCCGAGTGACTTTAAAACACTCCCCAGGCTTAAGAGACCTGTTTAAGGTGACACAGCTGTCAAGCTGAGTAGCAGGGCCCTCACAGAATTCTAAGACATGCTTTGTCCTGTATTGCACATTGTCTTGTTACAGATTTAGACCATGACCATGGACCATCAAATCCTTCCCTCTCTGGGCTAAAAGACTTTGATGCCTATGGATTAAGAGGTCTAGGACATAGAAGGTAGGGCAACGGTGGCATAATCCACAAGCAATGATGCACAGGCCCTACTCAGGACCACCCATCATTGCACCCAGGAGCCCTGTAGTACCTTGAAGGGAAGAAGAAAGGTCTGAGCAAGCTTCGTTCCACTGAGCTGCACCCCGAGCATGCACAAGCACCACCAGCCTCCTGCAGCCAAACACCTCTGGCCCATGGCAGAGGGTCTTCCATACCAGCCCCCTGCTGGCTAAGAACAAGTTGGCACAGACCTTCCCCAGGCAAGGCGCTTGAGCCTGGGAGGGGAGTGTGGTGTGAGTGTGGGTTTCCTCATTTTGCCAGTAGGTATGATACACTCTGGTTCTGGAGACTTTCAACTGCCCTTCAGAGACCAAGGAGCATTTGAGTTTTCTTGGCAACTTTGGGAGGCAGGGTTTCAAAACTTAATTCTTTTCGGCTGCTGTTGTTCCTGGTGCCAAATACTTTTTGCATGATCCCAGGGTACACTATCATTCACCCCAGACCACATGTGGATGGGCTTTTGTAACTCTCTGTGGCCTGACCTTTCAAAGAGCTAGACTCCCATTTCACCAGTAGCTTTCGGAAGGACATCTCAAAGCCATCTGTGACTGGTCCTCAACTCATTTTACACGGAAAGACCTTAATCTGTAAGGGGTGTGTTGATAGCTCGGTGCATGGTCACAGCAAAGTCCACGGTCAGGACTGAATGTGCCTCCCTCCATCCAGGTCACAGAGGCTTAGAGCCGGAGGAAGCTCACAGAATTGCTAATTTACAGATACAAAGTGGAGTTAGAGATGGGTAGTGACCTACTCAAAGTTATTAGTGCCAGAGAAAGAAGTTGATCCTATTGGCTCTTGCTTCATTTTCCTACCAAAATGTGTTGCTGTCTTTCTTGGAGTCTGAATAATACAGTATATCTTTAGGAGAGCTCACTGAATTGGCAGTCATTTTTTCTGTCTTCCCTTGTTTTTGAGTAGGCACATACCATTGTACCCATCTGAAATGGGGCCATTTTTATTAGCTGCCACCATTCTCCTCCCAGGCTTTCCCAGGGACAAATGAATATTTTTGAAATGTTATAGCTTGGGCAATGTTGGAGCCAGACTTATTTTCTAAAAGACAGTGGCGACTGAGGGAAGGACCATAAAGCAAAAATGTGAACCTCTAGGATTCTGAGTGAATGAGGGTGGCATAAAATATGACCAGAGTGTAAGAAGGCTCAGTATTCCTCGTGTTGACATCAAAAGTCTTGGGTTCATGTCCCAGCTCAGCATTAACTCTCTGTCGCCTTGCACAAGTCACTACATTATTCTCATCCTCAGTTTTCACATCTGTAAAATAACTGGTAATATTTGCTTAGCAGTCTTCCTGATAATATGAGCATTTAGTGCTAGATTAAATGGCTTTCTCCATCCTAACTAGCATCCTGGTTCCATCCTGATGTTTTAGGAGGAAAGAATTTGGAAACTCCTGTCCTGGTCCAGTGATACACCATGGTTTTTGCCCAACCCTGAGTGTTCAAAGAACTTCATGACTCATTGTATCTAAGATGCCTCATACAAACACAGAGGGTGATGAATACCAAGAGTTCTAGAATGCCGCGGATCTCCTGGTGACTTCTGAGGCACGGAAGCCCTGCCCCAGAGAGGTAAATCACTTAGTAATGATCACAGTGTATTTTCCCTTTTCAGAGGTTGCCACATGACTTCCCAGGATGGAATGACCCCTCGTTTTCTTTATGCCACATAATCTTTTAGCAAAACTGAACCTCTAGTTTGCCACAGCCAAGCCATTCCTGTCTTCCTCAGGGTTCACCACCTGGTGTCCTAGCACATACTCACGGCCAAGGCAACTTGAGGTGTGTGGGACCAGCAGAGTGCAGGGGGGATGACACAAATTCTTTCTTAGGTGACGTCTTCTTTCCCATTGCTCTTTCCCATACTCCTGAACCACGGGGGGAAGTTACTTCCTCCTCTGGGGTCCCTTTGCATTTGTGATGGTGGAGAACTGACTGACCCTCAGTGCTAGCATTTTCTTCACTTTTTAAGGATCAATGGTACAAAACTCCTTAGCCCTTCCTTTGTGATGGCAAGCCTTGTTTCTAGATGCCCACTGAGTGAATACAGAAAGTTACTAAAATGTGCCATTCACCTAATATGCTCTCTCAGCTTACCTGATATTTTATTTAGAAAGACACAAAAGCCACCCAATGTTTCACCATAATGCAAGGCTCAATCTTTCATATGAAATCAGGAGGGGCAATTACTTTTCAGTGTTCTTCAGCGCCATCTTTAATGATTATCTCATGCATGTTCTGCTGTTCTTAATGTTTTAATTTCAAAATGTGTAAGTTACTATGAATATTAAATTGATTTTAGTGGGATATTTATGTAACTCTACAGTCTATGCTCTATGGCTAAAATTTGCAGGTTTGATTTAAATGCATATGCATTGTAATTGCAATACAAGGTGTCCATACATTTAATTCTCAAGCTAATATCCCGCCCAAATTTATGTGCACAGTGATAGTTCCTGTTACCACGAATGTCTAGAAAATCAGGCTGGTAGATAATCAAGCATGAAGAAGGAAGCAACCAGAATAACTTGTGCATAGGACCCTTTGGAAGAATTTCTTACTCTGCTCTATGCTATTTGTTTTGTCTCATGTGGGCATCCACATGATACCCCAGTAAGTACCCAAGGACAGGGTACCATTTTTTTTTTGATGCTCCTAGTACACACACGGATTGTGTTAGATGAAAAGTCTGGGGGGAAGGGAGCGGAACTAGATAGAAAAGAAGGGCTCCTGGAGGGATAGAATAGGTTGAGTATAGACATTAGTTAGTTTGAAGTATGAGGCTGGGTTTCCCTGACCTCTAACCTCCCGAAGACATCTTTTAAAAAACAATTCAAGCAACTTGGCTCTCAACTCTGTCAACAGCCAGAGGCAGACTTAGAGCCCTGGGGCCTTGGATGGGAGATGCTGAGGATTTGGAGGGTGAGGTACCTGGAAGGCAGATAGGCAGGCTTCTCCCTAGCACTTCATTCATCCAGATCCCTTGGGCAGAACAGGTGTATATTCCTGGATGAGTGAAAAAGAGAAAGTAAATGACTGATCTGTGGTACACAGAGAGCAGAGCTAGGTTCCAAGCTTCTCTCGTCAGGCCATCTCACTTTGCAAAAGTCTTCCAAGTGGTTTCTGGTACTATTTCCTCTGAGCTGGTTCTCTCTGCAACCTGAAGGGTCTTTCTGAAATGGGAATCTGACTGTGTCTCTCCTCAGCTCCGAATCACTGGTGAATACTCACAGTCTGCACAAATGAACACTGCCCTCTTCGGCAAAATTCCGTGCTGTCTGACTCCTGGCTGTGTGAGGGCTGTTCCTTACCCCCTGCAGGTGCCACCTGCTCGTTAGTCACAGAGCCCTTGGTTCATCAGCTCTCTGCTGCACAGGTATCCTGTCCTCAATTTTCATTTAAAATCTTATTAATAAGCCACATGTGTCTCTTGTCCTATGGAATCTCACAATAGCTCTGTGATCTATATCACCGTTTCCTCATGCAAAGTGGGGATATGAAGATTAGAGAAGCTAGGAGACACTTTCTAGGGCTTGTACACCCTACAGGCAGAGTGGAAGGGCTTTTCCATCTCTCTGAGGCTTTCTTTTCTGTGGGGGACTGAGTTGGTGGAAGTGTGTTGTGGGGTGTCACAATACACCTCTCTTGGGAGAGGTGGGGGCCTGTCTCCAAGGAGTTCTCCCAATTCCTCCAAATCTTTGCTGTGGCCAATGGTCTGGTTATTGGTGGCCCTTCACCCTTTGGCCCACTGTGCTTCTGCCCAGTGCTGGGGCAGCTTGGGTCTCCTTGCTTGATGGTGTGGATGACGTATAGATGAGGACAGCTGTAGCTGTACTTAGGTCTTGGTCAGAGGATGTACTGAGCCACCTGGCAAGAGACAGATCTGCTCCTCATTCCCAAGTTCCACCTGGACCCTGTGTCTACCAGAGGAACAGGTCTTTGAAGAGCTCTTTTGAAGCCTGCCAAATGGCTCTGATCAGGCTAGACATTACACTTGGCCAGCAGCTGAGGCAGAGACTGTCTAAAGTAGCAACACTGATCATTTCCTGGAAAGCCCAGCTCGGCCTCCCACTATATGAATGAATTGATTTTGGTAGAACTCAGGCTTAAATTCTTATTTCTTCTCTTAGTTCCACCAATCAGCTCTAGATTCATCAGTAGAATCATTGTTAGATTTAAAATTAAGAGCAAACCAGCCCGGGTTTCGGTCCTGAAATTCAGTGTCTACATCTCTAAAAGAATCGTTAACATCGGCTCATGGGAAATGAGCGTGAGACGCAATGGTACGTGTGAACACACCTTGTGCATTACAAGGACCCACAGACTTGTGAGCAGCTGTTCCTAAAAGAGCTGTTTCAGTTCCCAGTCTAACTCCCAGACCCAGAAGAAACAAGGCAGGAGCAGGATGGAGGGCTTACCTGTGATATTGTGAAGCATCTTGTAATAGGGCTGCTGGCAGGAGAATCTGATTTCAGATTTGTAAGTGGTGAGGTTGTTCGTTGTGGAGAAGGTAACCAACCCATGTTCCAGCTCTGTTGGGGCTCCGCAGTCTACAGCTAAAAGAGAAGTAAGACCCCTTAATTGCCTTGTGCTCGTTAGGATGGATCTCTTTTACAGATGTGCAGGTTATCACTATGTTTGGAATCCTGGGAAAACTTATGGTAACTGAATGTATTTCTAGAGCCCTGATAGAGCAGCCTGATTATGGTGCTAAATCTGGTTGGTGTTCATGGGATTGTACAGTGTGCAACTTGTACAGCCACTAGAAAGTGGACCTGCTATGGATTTTTCTTTTCCCTTATGATACTATGATATGATCAACTTACCTGGCATGAGGTCACGTTAAGGGCAGGGACAGGTCTGCCAAATTGAAGGAGACCTCCAGCTCCTCTCCACCATTTCCTCTTTTCTGTTTCCCGTCTTATTATGAAATCGTCTCTGCTTCTTTTGCCCAAGCTTGAAACCCATGACTCAGAAAGAAAATTCCGGGTAACATGAGCCAAAAAATCTTCCATTCTTTTAGTCCCAGCCAGAGGCTATATAAGAGCAGTTAAAGTGCTCACACTGGAGCTTGGTACACACACACACACACACACACACACTAACCAAACAAACAAAAAACAGCTTTCTCCTACATAAGAGTACACAGCCACACCCTGCTGACTCAGCCACAGAGGGTAGGAGAGGGTGAGGGTGAACCAAATTTTAGTCTTTATCTGCTCATTTTCTCAGACTGTTGGTGGCCGGATGTTGGACTTGGCTGTACTCACACTACAGAACATAACCAGAGATGCTTGCTCCTCAGCCATGGGTTTTGGGGAGCTTGCCAGTTTAGTCAGCTCTCAGGGTACTGGCAGCACTGGTGGAGTCCAGCATGAGTCACCCCAGACTCAGGGCATCTTGTCATGGCCATTTTAGAGGCTGAAGGCCCGATTTATAAATGTCTTTTCAGGAGCCTCTTTTAGGAGGAAGAAATGATGCTTGCTTATTTCTAAAACAACCTTAGTCTTAGGTATTAATAGCCTAAGGTGGAGTTGAAGAATCAGAGGGGAACTGTGGAATTTGACAAATGGAAAGGGGCCCTGGGTAGGCAACCTAGAATATTCCCTTTATTTTTCAGACAAACCCAGAGAGGAGACTTGACTCATCTAAGGTCACCATTGAGTTAAACAGAGTAAGCACTAGATCTGACCTTGAGCTCAGTGCCTTTTTAATAAATGGTACTGAGAGTTTCTAAGGCTCTGTTTTCCTGCTCAGTGGCCTATATTAGATGTTAGCTAGCTTCTCGGTGGACATTAATTGTCAATATTTCCAGAGTCTTGGTGGAATTCCCAAAATTTTACCTTCTCCTGACTTCCTTTGGAAACAGAGGGACAATTTACTTCTTCCTATATGTTAGTAAAGATTGTGTTTTTAACTTCAGGATTTCTAATTAATGTTTTTCAACTTTAGAGAGTTATTTAACTCAAATATGTAGGCTTTGAAGACCTTGTGTGTTGAAGGAAAGGAATAAAGGAAGGGAGTAAATGTAGGTACTTCTTATCTTTGATGAAAACAAAAGCCAAAATACATACAAACAAACTAAAAAACAAACAAATGAGTACTTTTTCCCTGGCCTCTAACCTCTCTGGACAAATCATTTTCATTTGCTTAGTCACCCAAAAGTAAATATACCTTTCTAGTTTGTGAAGTAAATGTGTAAAGGTTAATATCAGAATAATAAAAGGTAATAATAATATTTATTATTTGAAATTATAAACAATTTTAAATTTATTTTCCTTCTGAGGCTCAAGGCGGATTTTTCTCCTTTAGGAAATGCCACTGTCCAATTCCTAGATATTGGTATCACTCTTGTCTCCCGTAATATTTTGCAGCAGTTCCGTTGCTCTAGAGTATCCTGGAGGTTTAACTGCTTGGTTCCTAGTGGATGAACTCCAGGGCCAGCCTTGGACTTGTGTGGCTGGGGCTGGAGGGGAGATATTTTCCTGGCTGAGGGCATTTACATGGCTCTGGAGTAGTGATTCTACTCACTACTAGAGCTAGTTCTATAATCAGAGAAAGAGGTTGGTAAGCACTGGAAAACAGAGTGTGACATAAATATAGTTACAGTGAATGGAGAAGGGTACATCTTTTCCCACAAGTACAGCAGCAGGCAAAGAGCTGTTACTTTCTGGGACATGAAGGCTACTTCCTTCGCTAGGTCCTTGAGCACGCCAGGCACCATCAATGTCTACTTCTGTGCCTCAGCTCATTTACCCTTGCCTTAGCAGGGTCTCATCCTTTTTTATAATGCTTTCTCTGATGACTTCTGTATGCTGGACTTAACATGTTCGTTCTTTCCTATTTCCTTGACCTTCTTTGCTCATCATCTTTTAGTGTGTCTCCACTGTCATCACTTGCCATTTATCCTTCTCAGCCTGCAGTTCCGAGCACGCTTTACTGCAGCCTGGGGCCTTCGTAGAGAACTAATTCTCTGTCATTGTCTCTCAGGACCAGAGGTCAGACCCCGGTACCCCTTCCCAGCCTCACCTTTTTTCTCTCCCCACATATCAGCGACCTTTCTGTGTGCTACTTTTTGCTGCCTCTACTTTTTGGTCTTGCTGATACCAGCAACCTTGCCTGGGATGCCCCATGTCCATGTGGCCAACCCCTCTCCCCAGGTTTTGATCAAATGTTACTTCTTCCTGAAAATCATTTCTAATTCTTCTGACTGGACAAGGCAGTTTCCTTGTTCTAAAACTCTTTATACAGGTCCCTTTGATAGCACCTGTCTTATGTTGCCTGGTATGACAATTATTTGGTTCTCTCTATTGCAGTGAATATGGCATTTGTTAATGCTGCATGAACCAAGCAGTTAAACCTCCATTTTTTCCAGCTGACACTGGGCATCAGTAGCCAGTGATATTCCTACCCTAGAATGGCACATCAGCCTCCAAACTGGTCACCGAGTGTGCCAGCAGTATCCTGTGCTCACCAAGTGGTCAGTTACTAATTGGGGAGTCACAATCTAATGCAGAGGTCCTCTGAAATGCATGTCCAGGCCTCATGTAGGTTGGAACAGAGCATCTGGCATGCAGGCTGCTGCTCCTTGGCCCTTCAGCAATTATAACCCAGTAATGTCCACAGTGACAGAGCTGAGGCCCACTGCTATCACAGGTAATGCCTCTCTTTTCAAAGTCTTTAATCAGCAAACTCTAAGAAACACAAAGCTTGCAAACCCCAGGGGAAAGAACCTCTAATGATAGGCTTTCAGCCCTGTATGAAGTATGAGTAGAAGGGAAATATGAGTAGGAAATACTCAGATTCACAAAAATCCATATTGTGTGGGTCATTATTCATTTTACCTACTCATGGTGGGATTTTTTTTTTTTTTTTTTTTGTACCAGGGATTGAACTCATGACCTCACGCTTACCAGGAAAGCACTTGAGCCACTGAGCTAAATCTCCAGCCCCTACACTCATGGGTGTTAAGAAAGTGGCAACAGATACAAATTTTAAAGTCAGAAAGTCATCAGCAATGTGGGTCACTTGAACATGAGGTGTGGAATGGATTAGCAGCCAATGCTCGTGTTGATCTGGTTGGCCAAAGGCTGCATGATTGTATGGAAAATTCTATGTTTCTAACTGAAGATATTCTTGCTTTGAGAAGAATGTAATCCATTGAGAGGGTCTAAACATTGTCCGTTGTCTTTTCATTATTTTCTGAAGCGATGTTTGAATGATAAGTGAGCCCCCAGACACTAGGCAGCTTCAGCTGCTGAGCCGCCCTGCTGGGTTCAGCACCCACACTGACCCACACCAAAACGGGCAATGGAGTGCAGGTGGGTGGGGAGGGGTGGAGTAGCTCTGGGACCCGGGGTCTTTGAGAAGGATCCATTCCTGGATGTCTGCACTGTGTGGGATTCCCATCATTCATCTGTCACTCGCTCTGCCTGGAGTTCACTCTCCAAATCAATCTCGCTTTCTGCCACCATGGAGGAGTCAGAGTGGAGTCAGGAGACACAGAGGAAGGAATCAGAGACAGGAAAAGAGAGAGACAAAGAAGAGAAGGGAAAAATTAGCAAGCAAAGCAGAAATAGTTGATGCAGGAAATACAGAAATCACTCAATTGGAATTGAGAACGCACAGTTTAGGGGTAGTCAGCCTGAAGGACAGTTTAGGGTCGTTGAATGTGTACCCTTCTATAATTTGCACACTCATACTCCCTGGCTCCTTAGGAGAGCATTGTGAAATTTTCCCCTGTAGGGAAGTTTGCACTCATCATGTCCAAGTTCTCACCTGACGGACAGCATTTAGAGGATAACAGGACTTGTCTCTATATCAAGGTGGATGTAGCAGCAAGAGAACAATGCACAGTTGCTACTTCCTGTTCCGGTGCAGACATATTTATCACACATTGTACATTTCTTATCTGTTCCTAGCTCCTTCTCCCAGAATCCCTGGGACTCAGCCCACTATGCAGGAGTAGGGTCATATTTTCTTTTCTTTCTTTTTTCTCTGCTATTTTTTATTTCTTCTTTTCTTCTTTTTGTTTTCTGGCATCTATTTTAATTTATTTTTTATTTTAAAAAGCAAAACAAAAAAGGAAAGAAATGATACAGAATTTCAAAAACTACTAGGAAATTGACACTAGCTAATATACTGCATATTGTTGTCTTAGAAGTAGTTGTTCAAGTTACCAGACTTAGGCATAAAAAAATGATCAAACAATGACAGCACTTTTTGTTTCTTTTTTCCCCCTTTTCTTCCTTTCAGCATTGGGAATTGAATTAAGGGTTTTCACATCCTAGACAAGTGTTCCACTACTGAACTGTAGCCATAAGGTTGTATTTTCTTAAAAGTGTTTCCTATTACAGTAGTGCTATGTGTCAATGCTGTCTTTTAAGAAAAAGCATGTGTCTCATCAGGGAAAAATATTAATAACATTCCCTACTTTCCTAACAGGCAAATGAGAGAGACACTAAACCCCTTCCTAATGAGCGGATTAGGCTAGGTGTAGAGAGAAATAGGCTTTTACTGAGCTTTATTTATTCTTGGCCCTCTAGAGCTGTGGTGCGTATATTAATTAACCTGGCTAGTTCTCAGAACAATTTTGAGGTCAGGCCACTGAGGCCAAAAGAATCCAAGTGGGTTCCTTGGGGACACTCAACTCAAAGGATCTGCCGTTGAGTCTGGAACTTCATGACTCTAGAGCCAAATCCTGCCCCAAACATCTCAAATCTTCCTTTACCTTCTTCACAATGACTCTTGCTTTGTCCCAGAGTGCCTGGCCTAGGACGTAGGCATAGCACCACAGGCTAAGCTGGGTTGCATAGGGTTGTAGTTCCTCTTGCCTGGACCTTATCTTTCCCATCTGAATTCTCCATAGAACTCTGCTTAGGCACACACTAAATGGAAGTTGAAACTTTTGTTTTTGAAGCCATAAAATATCTTTTTTTTCCCCACACTGGGTTCTGACTTATAGCCACATTGTCATATGGAAAAGAAAGATAGGCATGTTGTGTTTCCAAATTCTGCCTGGAGTTTGCCTCAGGGAAATCTTCCCATCTACCAGTGTCCTCTTTGGTGAGATCAATGTGGGAGAAAGGAAAGACAGCAGCACACCGAAGTTTGCATGAAAAGGCATGAAGTGGGGGTGATTGGGACCAAACCTAATTCTTGACTTCCCTTTCTCAAGCCAATTCCCACCCACTTCTTTCTTTCTCTGTCACTCATTTCATCAATGTTGCCCCATGTAAGTTTGTAAAATTGTAGTCCACTCAGGTCTTGCACTGAAATCACTTGGGTGTGAATGGAGAGGAGTTAATAGACATAAATTGATAGTTTTACAGTGATCAGCAGAGGATGTATAAGGATGTATATGTTCTGTACTATTTTAGAACCACTGGCATACATTCTAGAATATTAAAACTAGTACAAATTATTTTTTAGTTGAGATAAAAAGATCTTGTCCATTTTCAGTGAGGAAGTTAGGGGCAGAGTCAAGACATAAACTCTAGGTCTCAAGAGCAAGTAAGTAGCTATGTCCCCTCTGCTTCCTGTAGGGCCACTGTGCTGACCCAAGAGCCACATCCACTAAGCCCTAAATTGTGAGCTTGCCCGGAAGACTCAGTGGATATAGAAGATGGCCATGTAGATGAAAGAATGACTCAGTTCTGGGCACCAGTGCCAGACTGGTTTCCTGAATTAGCAATTGTCAGAGCTGGTTTCAAATCTGGCAAAAAAGCTATTCCTTTAGCAAGTTTGGCAACTTTTCTGGAGACTGAGGTGAAAATTAATATTTAGAAAGTACACTTGGGCCCACAGAAGTTTGCTTTGGGATCCCATGTCTAATTGCAGAATGAGGCATTAGCTCTTTCTGCCCAACTCTCATGGGCCTACGGAGCTCCCGCCAAGCTCTTGCCCTGGCTTGGTCTCTGCTCCCATCCCACCAGTGAAGGGGGATTCATTATCCTAATAATGAACTCGTTTTCTTTTCTTACTTTGACAGGTGGGGATCTTGTTGCTCCATGTCCCATCCTTCAGACACTCAATTTGAAATGTGTCCATCACCACATTATCCTGAGAAGAAACCAGAAGAAGGGAGGGAGAAGGAAGAGGGAATGGGTTAAATGGTTGTTTTCCAGAAAAACTCACTCATACTCTAAATGTGGCTGAACTCAACTGGGATTTTCCACACATGGCCCTCCAAAGGCAAGCTGGAGGAGAAGGGTAAGGTAGAGAATGAGTTCCATGTCCTGGTTTATACTCTGAAAAGAGGCAAGGGCCATGTCCTCAAGAGTCTGGGGCAATTGTTCAGAAAAAGAAATCCTCAGCCTTGATTCCTTTTTCAGAACACTGGTTTCGAACAAGCAGTCAGCATCACCTGGAGGGTTTCTTAAGATGGACTGTTGGGCCCTGCCCCAGAATTTCTGATTCAGTGAGTCAAGCTACCTAAGCATTTGCATTTCCCGCAAGTTTCCAGGTGATACTGAGGCTGCCAGTCCAGGGGCCCTTCTTGGAGAACCATAGAAACCAGTGGTCCTCGTGCCGGAGATTTAGCTCAGTGGCTTAAGTGCCTCCCTTGCAAGCCTGAGGTCGTGAGTTCGATCCCTGGTATAAAAACAAACAAAAAAAAAAGAAACCAGTAGTCCTCTAGCTTGACTGCACTTTATGTTCACCCAGAGAACATACAAAACATACTTAACACTGGGCCCAGTCCTTTAGTTGATCTAGTGAGACTTGGGAGATGGTTTGTTTTATTTTTAATGAGAAGAACCAGTATTTCAGAGGGTGGTAGAGTAAGCAGTGCCTGTCCACTACCTTTAAAACCTCAGTTTCTCTTTTCAGTACCCCACCCTGTTCTTACAGACCTGATGAACTATGTTAAAGTGCTGAGCCCTGATTGTACAGTTGTATGGACTGAAAAATTTAAAAGCCAAGCTATTTCATCCTCTGATACAAGAGTTTGGTGCCAGATCTAAAAGTGAGAGAAACCTGGGGCATATGTTTTAAAATGCCAGTGCATTTGGGAGGCTTATAGGGTGGCTAGGAAATACCACGCTAGCACTAAGGCAAGTTTCGGCAGCCTGTCTGCTCTGGAAGGCTCTGCAGAGTTTCTGTGGCCTGGCCACTGCTCACCTTAAGCACTTTGTAGCCTGTGTCACAGCTGACAAGCACTTGGTCTTTGAAGGAATATGTGGTTTGCAAGGGCTCGATTTTCCCATGGACAGGAGGCCGTAGCCCTGGGCACTGGTTTCCTGGTGGGAAGCAAATGAAAAGACAGCAGGTGAGAAAACAAGGAAAAGTCTGCAGTGAAGTAAAAGCCCCCAGAAAGCATGGCCTGATGAGGTGGAAGTAACAGAACCGGGTATTGGAGAGCTTTCTACGCCCCACAAGAGACTTGCTTGAAGCCAGGAGCAAGCCAATTTCGAACTCCCCCTCATTTCATAATTGGCAAAATGAGATGGATGACCGAGTGATTTCATTCAAACTCAGGGCTGTGAGGAACACTGAAGGTCATTGAATCCAACCTTTGTCTGATGCTTTCTTTACAACATCTTCCTTACTGACCCTCAGTGTCTATTAGCATTCTTATAGTGACCACGAGCAAAGTCTTCCCACACCTGTGCATTCCACCCATGGATTCCTCTAATTAAATGAACATTGCTTTCTTATTCAGCTGGAGTTTGTGCCCCTGTAAGCTTTATCCACTCGGCCACCCAGGATGACTGCAGTCAACCTTTCTTCCCACACCCGTTCTTCAAAGCATTAGGATGCCATCATATGCTTCTGAGTCCTCTCTTTCAAGGTTAACTGTGACAAGATCCTCCCAGTCTTGGCCTATCCCTGATACTTTTTCCTAGGTAAACTCTCTTTTGTTCATTTTCTGTTCACTGATGTCCCCAGAGTGGGCGCTCGATGAGACAATGAAGACAGAGCCAGGGTATCAGGGTCTATGAAACAGACCAGTTGTGCTGAGCTGCTGGTCACCCTCCTTTTCCTTGAGTGCACAGGTCTGTGGGGTTCCATGGCTCTATCAGAGCTTGGGCCAGGTCTGGCTGCTTTGGGACATTAGAAGTGCAGTTTTGTGCTTTACCAGTCTAGGGGCCTACAGAGAGGCCAACTACCGTAATCACACTTTCAAGCTAGAAGTCACATGTTAATTCCAGTCCCAGAATTAGAGAAGGCTGGAGCTGGAAGCTCCTCTAGAGATATGATGAATCATCACATGGGGGTGTGAGAGTGGGGTTCAGGAAACAAGATGTGCCTTGTTATTCCCCTCATGCAATGCTGAAGGATAGCCAGTTTTGAAAACTACCAATCCAGTCTGAACAGAACATCATTGGTCCCCTTGACCTCCTTTTATCAAAGGGAAACTAAGTCAGGAGGGAGCATGTGGCTTGGTCCCAAGTTACTCAGCCAGGAGTCCTACCAGCTTCCCAGCAGAGTCCTGGGCTGCACCCCATGCTCCTATAGCCTCCCTTCTGATGAGGACTGAGGAGGGTGTTTCAGTAGGGCCCAGCAGGACAGGCATTACCTGCAGCCCTGTACGAGAGCCTCCAGCCCCGGTTCTCGCCCGAGTTGTCGCTGTGGAACAGGATCTGGACACTGTGGCTCTCGGTACTGATGAGTTCTGGTGCCTTCTCCCCACAGAAGGGTCCAAAAATATTGGGACCAGCTTTAATCTAAGGAAAGCAATATAGACAAAGAGAAGAATTACATTTGATCCACAGAGGAGCATCCCTGCTACACTGCACTCAGGTTTTCTGGAAGCCGTGATGGGAATCTATGTGTTTTTAGTAGGACTTGCCAGTCACCAAACAGTTTCATCTCTACTCTCTTATTTACATTTTACAGTGGCCCTGGCAGTGGACAAAGCAAGTTAATACTCTTCTGCTTAATGATGAATGAATTGTACTCAGAGAAGAATAGTGCCTTGGCCAACACACAAAACAGAAGGTCTCTGCTTTCTGTGGACCTGAAATGTAGATGGAGGTGATGAACCATAAATGACCCACAAAATAATTGTAGCTTGTTATAGAATAGGCATACATGCTGTATATTTAAAATTCATTTGCTAAAATCTGTGCAACCTATAGAACCCATCATTTATACAGTAGACTAAATAATAGCTAACAATCTCAGGTGGTCAAGTAAGGCCTTACGATGAGGTGATGCCAACATGACAGGAGGAGTAGGAGCCTGTTGTGTGAAGAGCAGGGGAAGCCCTTTCCAGCCAAGGAAAGCAGTGTATGTATAGAGCAAGGGCATAGGTGGAAATGAGCTTGGCAGGAAGGCAGATGCATGGCTGGGCCTGAGACAGTGGCATGACATGAGGCTGGAAAGGCAGGCGAGGACTATGCTGTGTTGAGGAATTTAGGTTTTATTCCAAGTTCAACCATCACTGAGTCATTATAACTTCGAATGCTACGGGAAAACCAATCTGAGTGAAGTCAGAAGCAAGAGAACCAGTTGGGAAGTTTCACAGCTGAGCAGGAGAGGCAATAGAGTTTGCATTAGGCTGGATGCAGTGTAGAAGTGAGGTTAATAACTGACCCGGAGTCCCCTGACTTCCCAGAGTCCTGTCCTGAGGCCTTCCTGTATGTTTGATCTCTTTTCATTCTTTTTCTGAGGACTAGGACTCCTTAGCTGGAATTTTGTGACTTCTATAATCCTGAGTGACATCTCTCTCTCATCATGTAGAGGGAGGAAAAGTGAACCCCCAAATGTTAAGTGTCTGAATGAGGCTCCCATGTGAAGCTCCTGGAATGCCATGCGTGGTAACCAGAATTTTAGAAGATGCCTATGATATCACACATGGTGTTACTTTGTGATTACATTATAACATAATATGATTACATTATAAATCCTCTAGCAAAATAAATTTTTCGTGAAGTGACACAGAGGGACCTGAGAACAGTCTCTAGAAGCTGAGAGAACCCCTTGCTGACAATCAGCAAGAAGTTGGGACTTCAGTCCTATAGCTGCAAGGAACTGAATTCTGCCAACAACTTGAACCTGGAAGTGAATTCTTCCGCAGATCCTCAAGGCAAGAGCCCTATCCTGCTGACACCTTGATTTTGATCTCATGGCAACCAAAGTAGAGAACGCAATTGACCCCACTATTATTTCTCATCTACAGAATAGTGTAGTGAGAATTTTTGCAAGCTGTTACATTGGTGGCAGTAAAAACTCTAAAATGCAGGTAGGGCTCTAAGTCCTTGAGTTTCCTATCACAGATTCTTAGCTATCTCTGCTTCTCCCATCACTGGTAGCTCCTTTTTGTGTATCTCATTTTATGGCATTTCCTGATCTCATTTGTGTGGAATTCTTCTTCTATCTACTTCTTTGAACTTATTGTGTTGTAGTTTGAAACTATTTCCCCCACAGGGCAATTCTCAGGAGCATTAACATGGTTCACACAGCACTTGTTTGTGCAGGTAATGGGACCTGCTTTTTTCCCTGCTCACCTTCTCTGCTGAAATCAGACCCCAATATTCAGTTCCACTTTGATGTCTTAGCTGGTCATATTCTAACACTTGCTGATTCTGTTTCCTGCATGTCTAAAAAATATGTCTCCTGCTATCTCAGCCATAGCTTGATTTCGGGCTGCCTTTGTATCTCATCTATGCTACCAGAATAGTCACCATTTGAATAGTTGTTGGTCTGTGGCATTTTTTCATTTCTTTATTTGCCTGGTACATAGCATCTTCCCCAAAGCAGGACCAGGTACATAATTGTGGGGTCCAGTGCAAAATGAAAGTGGAGACTCCTTGTTCAAATTGTATTAAGGAATACAAGGGGGTGGCTGTGGACCATTAGAGTGTGGGATGTTTCTGGGTACAGTGTTCTAGGTGACCACAACAGGCTACACTCCTATGAATTGAGTCTGTCTCCAAGGGATCTTTCCAGAATGCACACCTGACCCTGTGACTCTAGTGCAAACCACCTTGGTGGCCAGGATCCTGTTTTTGGTTTGGGAAGTACCCTCAGACTGAATCTGATTAAGCTGGTAACTGCTATTTTAAGTATTTGGCTGGGGGAGCAGCTGCTTGGATCCCGATCTCGGGAGAACATGAAAAGCCCATGTCCATTTTCCCAGTTCAGTCCAGAATTCCCAGCATCCCCAGGATAAGCGTCCACTGCAAGCTCACCTTGATGAAGTCGTAGGGGCAGGGCACCTCAGGATGGTCCTCAATGTCAAAAAGGTCCTCAAACTGCAGGCTGATCATGAAGCCTTCCTCCAGCTCAATGGTGTAGAAGCACTCAGAGCTCTTGGGATAAGGGTTGGGGTAGTCAGGGCTGGTGATCAAGCCGGTCCTCTGGGTAAAGAGGTTGTCACTGCACTCCACTGTGGGAAATACATGGGGAAGACGGTACAGCTGGACCATAGCCCAGCGAACCCTTGCTTGTTTTCTCTATGTGCCTTTGCTTGTGGCCCCACGAGGTAAGCAGGGAAAGAATCAGCATCCCTACTTCACAAATGGGAAACTGAATCTGCATGAAGGGAAGTGATTTAACCCGTGTATGCTAGGTAAGCTGCAGTCAAGACTCCAGAGCAGAATTTCTAAACCTCTACACAGAGCTGTTTACTCCTGTGACAACCTTTCTCATCAGAGTCCTTGGCACTTGTGGGGGGCAGGCAGGGACTCCCAGAAAGGAGAGTTTTGAGATAGAATGACCATGTGGAGATTTTTGGCTGTTTGTCCCTGTTTTCCCCATTGGCAAGATTCATTTAGGTCTCTGCTCAGATCCTTCCTTGATTCCCATTTAATACAGGGTCCTCACTCCTCAATTCTGCCCTTTCTTTGTTTTCCTCACAGTGAGATTACTACCCGGCACTATGTCACATTCACTTGTTGATTTCCTTGCTCCCTCTGGACTCTGCATCCTATGAGGCCAGCTTTGTTTGCCTTTTTATTTACTGCACCAAGGACCCAGTGTCCTGGGAACCTGGCCATGACTTAGCCATGTGAGGAGCCTTTATTTGCCATTGAACTTTTGCCCTTGGGCTGACCCATGCAAGTGGTATATATTCATGCTTTCTAAGTCTTTGTTCATCCCTGCTCATTTGCAAATGAGAAAACTGTAGCCCAGTGAGAAAGGCACGACTCACTGAAAGTTCTGCAGCTATAAGCTGCAGAAGGTTTAGACTGAGGTATCTTGAATCTGCATTTGTTTTTGTTTTCTTCCACAAGCGTTCTCACAGGGCTAATCCTCAACCCTAAAGAGGCCAAAATGGGTTCTCGAGAGGAGAGGTCTTAGTCTTATGTGCAATGCATAGGTAGGCATATAATTCATAAACACATGTACAGCATACATATGATGTAAATAAAAGGGAGGTTCCTAGGAGCAGCTGTAAAAAAGAATTGAGAAGCCTTTCTTTCCTTCAGTTTGTGTAGCCCTTACTCTACTCAGCTTAGAGTATATACTTAACACTTACTGAATAAAACACTATAAAATATAACCCTCTACTCCTATATGTTCTTCTGCTTTATACTGATAGGTAAGATAGGCTTTATTCAGAGACAAGTAGCACTTTTTGAAAGAGGAAGAAAACAGTGTCTCTAGCCCTACCTTCCTCCAGTGATGGCTGACGCAGCTTTCGAGTGAGATCCCAAACACGATCCCTTATCCTGGATCAAATTAAGCTCCCAGGAGTTCCCCAAACATTCCAAATTCAGTCTGGAAATCTTTGTTGAAGCTATTGTCCCTGATGGAACCCTCTCCTTCTCCTATTCTTTCCTCCCTGCCAAAGGACATAATCTGTAGAGAGCATTTGCCAGCTCAGGTCTCAATGTACCGCATCCACACTTCCTTTATATAAATGTAGTAAAGGTCACATTTGCTGCATCTAACAACTTGTTTGTGTGGCTATTACTCCTCTAAAAGGCAAAGTGGGTGAGCTCGTCTGTTGGTCAAGCCGGCAGAAGGTGGTGGAACTTGACTGGCTGTGGGGTTGGCATAAGGTACTGCTGGAGCACATTTCTAGGTGTGTCTGGTTGGGCCATGGAGGTGTCGCTTTGGCTATATCTGGTCTCTTCCCCCTTCTTCTCTGGTGCTGCTCCCTAGTTTGTTTCTGGGTCACCATAAACTGAGTAGCTTGGCTCCTCCATACCCTTCCACCATGTTGTTTTTCACATTGGAACCAACCAACCATGGACTGAAACCTCCAAAATCATGAGCTAAATGAAACCTTTCCTCCTTTCAGTTGTGGGTGTTAGATACTATGTCCCATCACCTTCCATTTGGTGATGAGAGATGAAAACAAGGAATGATAGGAAGAATGTGAAGTTTTTTGCTGCATCCATCTTTGCCTCTCTCATTTTTCCTTTGGAATGAGGTTCTCTCTTTCACTGATGAATTTAAGGGCCATTGAAGCAAAAAGGAACTGTTGAGAGGTATAGTTCATGGCTTAGAAAGAAAAGACTTGGAAACTCAAGTTTCTCCCAAACTCAGGTTGACAACCTGCAATAGGAGAGGAGTCAGAGATCTATGGAGCAGCAATACTGTCCAGGAATAAACAGGTAAAGATAGCCTAATAGTCATAGCTTCTCTCATGCACTGTTTGGAGAACTGAAGCCCAAGCTTCCAGGCTTAGTGGGCATCTCAGCATCTCCACACATATGGTATCTAAGCTGCATCTCCAAATTCATTCTTAGTTGTTCCTATTATGTCTCTGTCTTTCTTCTGAGCTCTGCACTGGAAGGTAACACATCATAGCCACGTACAGCGTTATCCTCAAGCCTTACCTCGACAAGTCCTGTTGTCTGTGTGAAGGATGTAACCAAAGCGGCAGGAGCAGTAGTAGCCACCGATATAGTTGTGGCAGTAGTGGTCACAGGACAGCTCCTCATCCTCCCTCTCCTTGCATTCATCCACATCTGCAGAGCAAGTACCTTTCAGTCAGTCAATGCATGCATGATACTGGAGAGGAGAACTAACATGTATAGAGCACTTAGTTGAGGTGTTCAGTCGTCATCAGGAGGTCTATGCTTTCTCTCATTCTGTCTTTATACAAGACCCAGAGGCAGTCGTCATCTTCCTTTCACAAGCAAAAAAACTAGAGCTCTGAGTAGTTAGGCAACTTAACCCAAGATCAAGACAGCCAGGCTCCAACCTAGGCCCCCTGACTCATGGTAGAAAAACTTTTTTTAACAGTGGCGGTAATTACTGTGCCAGACAAAAATCTTAGGAAGCAGAAACACTACTATTCTCATGTTATAAGTGATGAGACTGAGACACAGGAAATCCAGGTGGGCTGGCTTCAGAGCCATTTTATTCCATGTCCTTTCCTTCTTCCTTCTTTTTTTTATTTCCTGCTAACATGGGTCAAGTCCTATCCTAGATATTTGAGTATACATGTCTCCTTAAGATCAAAAATCATATGAAAATATGTATGCAAAACACCATTGTCATTAACGGATGCAGTTTAATCCATAATGTACTAACTCTGTATACCCATCACAGTGGGTAAAAGTTTGAAAATTGGCAACATTTAACATGGGTGTTGATAAGGAGCAGCCACTCTACACACTGGTGGGCATCTATAAAGTGATGCCATTGGTTTGGAAGAGGTCTGATAATTTTTCTGTAAAACTAGAGAGAGCTACCTCATGACCATCTGATTCTATTCCTAGATATTTACCCAAGAGAAATGAAACCATATGTTCACAAAAAGAAGTGTCAGAAGGTACATAGAAACTTTACTAATCAGCATCAAAAATGAGGAGAAATTAAGCATTCATCAGTAGGACAATGAATAAAGACTTGTATTCATACTGTCATACTGTGGTATGTTACTCTACCAGGAAAAGGAATAATTATTGATACATGCAACAAAATAAAGGGCCTTATGCTGAGTAAAAGAATTCTCATCCCCTACGTCTATTTTCCATGTGCTCATTTTTGAGAAGTATCAGAAGAGGCAAGGTAATCTATGGCTAAAATAGTCAGAATTGTTTGCCCTGGGGGAACTGGGAGCAAGGGTCACCTGGGCAGAAACATGAGGGAAATTTCTGAGTTGAAATTATTTTCTGGATAGAGGCTTGGGATTATAAGCAAACACCAAATCTTTAAAATTCAACAAATGGATACTTAAAGTTTTGTGTATTTCATTTAATGTAAATCCCACACTTACAAAAACTTCATGGAGCTTAACAAAATATATACATGCTGTAGCATCTAGGAAATAGAGCACCAATGTCCATAATCACTTGGAATGCATTGAAAAAGATAGATTGGGCTGGGGATTTAGCTCAGTGGCATAAGCACCTGCCTTGCAAGCACGTGGTTGTGAGTTCGATCCCTGGTACCAAAGAAAAAAAGAAAAGATGGATTGATGAATGAGTTGAGGATAGATGATGTGGAGGTGAGGGTGGAGCTTCAATTTGATTGATTTTTGGGATCTCCCTGGGGGATTGGTGGAGAACAGGTGTAGCTGTGTTTAGGTGGGTAATGGAGGCTGACCTTGACATCTATGTCTGGTTCTTGGTCTCTTCTGCTCAGGTACTATTCCCTTGCTCTGTTTTCCAGCTGATATGAACTAATATTCTTTCACATCCTTTTGCTGTGGTGTTTCTGCTTTGGAGCCAGCAGGCCATGGACTAAATCCCTGAACCCTGAAGGCAGCTAACGCCTTTAAATTGTGATTGTCAGGTATTGCATCCTGGTAACTGAAAAGCTGACTAATTCAGATAGATAAATCCATGGTGGAGCAAGTGCAGTAAGAAATGAATGGTAGTGTTTATGCAGTGAGTATAGAGATGTTCATTCTCCAGGAAATAGTGCAAAGCTGTTTTCATCTTTACAGAGAAAAGCAATGCAGGGGTTGAATCATCGAGTACCCCCACTTACCCACAGCCATGTAGTGGGCATCAAAGCCTGTGAATCGTTCCTCATTGGAGAAATCAGATCGGAAAGTGACGGACATGAAGGAGCCAGGAGAGAGGACCACTTCCTGGCCTGGGGTTTGTTCTGTATCTGTGGTCTCCTTCCCACAGAAGGTTGCCAGCATCTGGTCTTCAGTTTCTACCTTTGAGGTCAAAGTGAAAGGGAACAAGATGAGTGGCTTCCCACTATACCTTCTTTCCTGATCTCTGGGAGGAAAGAGGAAGTAGCTGCATGCAAGTAGACTTAGAAACCTGGGAAATGCAGGGAGAAAGAGGGTTAGGCATTCTTGGGTTTGAGGAAAGACGCATGACAGGTTAAGTCCATGTGCTCATCTGATCAGTTTTGTTCATTTGGTTCCATCCCTTCAGAAGTAGCTTAGTATTTGTCATTCCTGTTGCCAACCAAGGGACTTACTTATTGAACATAACTCACGGTTAAAATTTAACAAGAGTTAGATACCCTGGAGGCAGACTCGACATGTAATAGAAATTGACTACATTTGCAAATTACACACGATGTAAATTATTCATTGAGCATCCAATGTGTGCCAGCCACTGAGCACAGCATAAGATAGGGGTGCTGAAAAATTAGAAGACAGAGGGCTGTGCAAAGGACAGAAGTGTTCGAATCAAGGGAAACAGACATGAAGGGAGTTAGGATGTAGCATGACAAGCCCTTCAATGCGAGTCCTCAGTAGGAGT
The DNA here is from genome assembly GCA_004027295.1 of Dolichotis patagonum. Taxonomy (NCBI): domain Eukaryota; kingdom Metazoa; phylum Chordata; class Mammalia; order Rodentia; family Caviidae; genus Dolichotis; species Dolichotis patagonum. The sequence continues at coordinate 51,352 of PVJX010002401.1, forward strand.
TGAAAATCCCCACTAGAACATAAAGGAAAGTAAGAAAGTTCTTACGGCTATGTCCTCAGGGAATGGGCAAGGACCTGGCATATGGTAGTTATCCAGTAAACACTTGTTTACAAGAACCAAAGTTTCAGATCCATTCTGAGAATTATGAGAAACTGGGGAGTCTGGAAAAATTGTACGAGGCGATGTACTTGGAAGGATATGTGGAAAGTAGATTATGATTGACTGTGTGTACCAGTATTTCTGTAAGTGGAAGATATTAAAATCTCCTCAATAGGAAGTCAAGTCATCAGAACTGTAGTTAATAGGTGGTCTTTAAAACACAGAAAGCATACTGAAGTCATCTAGAAATGGTGTTTCTGTGTGTGTTCAGACCAGATGCAAGTAAATAAGTGAATAGTCTACTTGCTGAAAAACTTACCAGCTTTGAAAGAACTGGAAGGCCAAGAAGGATTCAGAGAACAAAGCAGAGATCCTACAATGTTACCTAAAGCTCATTGTATGTGTCTGGTTTGAGATGCAGGTTGGGTGGCTGGCTGGTGAACTTAGGTCGACTAGCAATACTTGACCTACAAACTGGTCTTGTCATCTTACACCTAATTTATTTCTTTTAAGTTTGTATTTATGCTTGTAGTTTCTCGGGTAATTCTTTAGGCAAGATACATGTGGCAATTCTGTGAAGAATGGTAAGTCATTAAAGCAAAGTTCCTAAAGGCTGTCTATCTCTTAAGTGGCTTCTATTAAGTTCATTGTTTCGTTCATTAATTTAGTATGTGAGAAGTATCTTGACATTTGACACTTCTGTTTTGAAACTAATGGTTTATTTATTTAAAATAAGAAGCCTTTTAAAAGAAAAACATTTTGCCCTGGCAACAAAACACAAGGATAATTAATCACTAACATTGGGGATTGAAGTGTAAACAGAAAATGAGATCATGGCTTTGCTATTTGTTCTTCTTTGCAGATACCCGGGAATTCACTGAAGCCTCCTTTAGTATAGAATGTGCCTTTCTTCACACAGTGGAAATGTCACTTAACAACCCAGCTACAATGTCACTTTGGTTAATTGACATTTCTAGATAGCTGAAAGTCTACCTATGTATAATCTTTTAAAGTTTTTTTTTTTCTTTTAGATGCAACACTTCTTTGTAAAAAGTGTTTCATACGAATCTCTGTTCTCTTACATGAAATGTACTAACATTTCCTTGGGGATACATGGGCATTCTTATGAGTTTCAACTATCAGGACACAGCATTAAAGGGAGACTCTTGGGGGTACTGAGTTGTATGATATTGCTTGTCTTCTATGGAATGCTGTCAGACTATATGCCTTTGTAATTTTTATGTCTCCTTTATATGATAGTCTTTTCTTGTCTTTTAATCAGTCTAGTAGGTGTACTTTTTGGTATATTTTTAATATGTTCTGAGTGAGAAAACACTTAAACTACTCTTGTGGAAATTTAATGAAAAAGCAGGCTAAATATATTTAGAGTGAAGCTTGTGTGGGCAGTCTTTTATAGGTAGCTGCATGAACTGAGTGCTCTAACTTAGTAACTTCTACTTTGGAGTACTCCAAGCTGTATGGACCTGCTATGTAGAGGTCCTAATTCTGCCACAAACTACTGTGTAATTGCTCCCGCTTTAGCACCCATATACACATCTATAGAAAGGAGTGGAAACTTGCTGAGATCTAGATTCCCTTCTAAATCTGAAAAACTAGTGTTCTACCCAGTCAGCTTTGCCAACAGTAAATAAACCACCCAGAAGACGGTGAACAGGACTGTCAACACAGAGATTACTGCTGTCTGGTGATGTGCTTGATGATACTGAACTTGTCTGTGATCTGTATCTACGCAATGCAAAACCAATTACCAGTGAGTATTCATGCCTTGAGCATTAACCGTTCCAGCCACAGCAACCTCTTTTCTGTAATTTGGCATCCCTGGGGCCTCTTGGCTTCTGTAGTGTTTGAGTGCGGACATTTTCAACTGCAATGAACCAGAGATCTCTTGGGATAAAGAGATATACCTACTGAGAACCTGGGGTAATGTCTTCCCTCCTTGTAACTTCTGGATTGCAGACAGTCATTACGTGCAAAATCACACTGTTCCAGAGAACAGGGAAGCAGGCCCAAGCAGAGAGCCACAGCAAAACTGAGTCATATAAACTTTTAGAAGCAAAAAAAGCAAGGACAGTAGCCAGGGCCCTGGGAATTCAGTTTGTAATCCAGAATAGAATCCTAGAAAAGCAGAGTTGGGAGGGTGCTCTACGAGTTATTTCAATTTCCCTTCTTCTACAGGAAACTAAGGCCCAGAAAGGGAAGTGACTTACTCAGTGGTCAAGAGATAACACAGCATTTTTGGATATCAGTTTTGCTTTTGGACATGTTCTGGGACTGTGGAAAGGAATCACCAACCCAGGGAGTACATGACAAAAGACACAGATGCCTGGCTAAACAATTTTCCTGGCTCATGAGCTTCTTGAAACCTTATCTTGGGTGCATGGATTGTTTCCCAGAAAGGATGTGGCTCAGTGACAGCTCTAGCCCTAACCTAAACAGAGGGGTCACCAACACTGCTTAATAGTTGTATCTTCTGCTGTGGATTATAAGGTTCTACAAAGATCATTTTCTTTGCAGCATAGGCACAGGGTTGAATCTTATTTTCTGTTTGGACTGTCCTATCTCTGGGATCATCATATCAACATGAAGAAGGGAGCCTACTGAGTGAAGTCCAAAATTCATAACAATAGATTCCACATGGCAGAGGATGACAGATGTTTCATTTCCCTACCTTTTATTGTGGGCAGCAGTGTCCTTGTAGACTATCGTTATTTAGGGTACCGACATGTGGCTACATGTACTCAATTTGTTTTCTTTTAACTCAGCTCAACAAATATTTTTGTACCAAGTTCTGTCTGGGCTTTAATATGGAAGATGCCCCAAATTGCTTCTTTTGTGGCATGGGTTTAAAAAGCCCACCTCCTGCCTTTGGGAATGTGACATTTAGTAGAATATGTTAAGCACTCAAATGTGTGTACTAGAGAATTGCTTGAGGATGGCAACTTCAATGAAAGACGGGCAGCCTCAGGGATTTAAAGAAGGTAAAAACTGCGTTCAGCTGAGAAGGACCAGAAACTTGTAGGAGTGGGCTGTAGCTCGGTGGTACAGCACTTGCTTAGCACATGCAAACCCTCCTTGATTCCAGCACTACAAAAGAAAAAAACCAAGTAAACAGATGGTTTAGGGAGAAGAGAATATCCTTTGGGCTGAGGACTGGTTGGTGAGTAGGATTCAGGCAAGTAGGAAGAGTAGAAAGAGGGTGGGGTGGTACAGAGGAACAGCTTGGCACAGTGGATAGTGAAGACTTGGGCGCTCAAATCTCAACCAAGCATCCTTGTGCCACCTGGTATAGGAGAGTAGCTCTGTTGAGAAAAGGGAACAGGGAAACAGATCTCAGAAGAAAAAGCCAGAGTCCTTGCTTTCTATGAGTTTTCTGAAGCACAGACCTCCTTGGCAAAACTGCAGTAGAGAAGCAGGGAGTTGACCAAATTTCTATGGCAAGATCCTGTGGCTTCACTCCTCAAAGGGGCTCATGTCAGAGTTCATAGCTGCGTTGGCAGTGCCCAGTCAGCTCCTCCAAGAAAGTATGGAGAAAACAGTTCAGGAATTTTATAGATGAGGGAACTGAGGCACAGACTGTTTAAGTGTGAATCCAATGAATGATGAATGATCTAGTGAGTGGTGGGGCCAGGTCCACAACTGTAGCCAATATCCAAATTCCCTGGCCAGGACTCTTCAAGGGCTTCTGGGTCCCTAACCGTAACCCTAACCCTAACCCTAAGTGCTACTGATTCTCTAGCCCACACTTTGATATATTAGACAAACAAAGGCTCTCCTACAAGTCCAGTTTCCTCATGACTTGGCTTATCAATGTTCACAAACTACACCATGAAGCCTTCCTAAAATCTGCTCTGGGCCGCTGAAGACCATTTTTGACTAAATTTAGGCACACATTCAGGGTGAGTGCTGCATTATTCTGTTCACAATTTTGTTAACATGGGAAATACCTTCCCCAGAATCTCCATCCCTCTGTAGTTCCAGATTAGAATTGGCTCAGTGAGGAATTTGTGCAAGTTTGGAAGAAAATAGTCCTTACTCCTGACAGTTATTTGGACAGTCATAGAACTGCCCAATGGGTTTTAATCTTCCCATTTCCTCTACTACGTATTCAGCTCTTCTTTTCATCTATTGGCTCTAGTGACCAATCAGGGCTGGTACCTGTGACCAGCTACCTTCATGTGGAACCACAGAACTGGTAGCTTCTTTGGGCCAATAGTTATAAGAAAACTCTTCATGTGAGCTTTACAGTCACCATCCCACTTTAGCCCGCCACTCTGAATCACCTCCTCCAAGGAGCAGACTTGGCACATTCCTTTGGAGATGCCAACATTTACATCCACGCCATGGCTCGGGGCCAATGGTTGGCATTCTTTTCTGTGGTCCTCTAACTTCCCACTCCCAACTTTTACCTCTTCAGCTCATTTCATAACTGCATAAGTCCTAATGTTCATGAATATCCATTACCTCCTAATAGTATTAGAGATTCTGCTTTGCTGCTTGATCAAGTCAGGTGTACCAGAAGTAGGATGATGCACTGACAAAAAAACTACTACATGCACTCCTTTTTTGTGGGTTGGCTGACAAGTAGATGCTAGAAAAATGATGAGGAAATGACTATAGGAGTCTTGAAAAAGGACACTTGAATTCTATAGTGGTGACACAACTGGGAAAACTGTGTGGCAACTTAGAAAGTAGAATATTGATTGCAATGAACTCATAGATCTGAGTAAGGAGACCTCTGGACAGAACACGGGAAAGCAGTCTTTCAATTAGCAAAAGACTTTAAAAATGTGACTATAGGAACCTTTTTTTTTTTTGTATATAAAATATACAGCAATGCCTAGTATTCCCTATCAACAGACCAAGAACTATCCAAGAATATGAAGGGTCCTAATGTACCCTCCAAAGTGGAGACTCCTACTTTGGAAAGAAATCTGGGCTTGCTTTCTTTCTTCTTTCTTTCTTTCTTTCTTTCTTTCTTTCTTTCTTTCTTTCAGACAGGGTCTGGCTATGTAGTTCAGGTTGGCCTTGAACTCACTATGTAGCCCAGGCTGGCCTCACACTTGTGGCAACCCTCTTGCCTCAGCCTCCTGAATGCTGGGATTACAGGTGTGGGCCACCGTGCCTGGCCTGCAGTGCTCACTCTTCACATGACTCCAGATGTTCCCCAGCTGTACATCATGAATAAGACTGACATTTACGAGTGGGAATTTCTACATCACAATGAGTCCCAGGGCTCTGAAAAATCACATAGTCTTTATCTTCTTCCATAGCTTTACCCAAAATTCATACTGCCTTTTCACCATCACCTGTAGAGACAAAATACTCTGTATCTTCTAAGTTATATCAGGTAGTTTTGATTATGCTTGGCTTAGAAATTTGTCCCTTGGTTTCATACCTGCAAATGTAATCTAGGAGAAAATAATCCAAATATGAAAAAAGCTTTAATGAACAAAGCTGTTTATAGCAGTCATACACGAGTGTCTTTGGTTGTGCTTTCACGGCTGCCTTGATGTCCTGAGTTGATTCAAATGTTTACCTTTTCTGGTCATTTCGAATTTGGGGAAAAGTCAGAAGTTGTATGGTGTCAGAACCAGTGAATGAGGTGGGTAAGGACACACCATCATATTTTTATGAGCCTGCCTTCCTATTGAATGCCATGTGTACCATATTCTTGGTCACACCTTGTAAGGACACTCATGAAAGAATACTTCTAGAACTGCTTCAGGAAGTATGAAGAACAGTGAGATAAGTGTGCTTTAAGAGAGGCTGAGTATTCTGAGGGAGGACTAACGGCAATGTGTCTCTTACTACAAGGAGCTCTTAAAATTTTAACACATACCGTATTTTTGAGTCAGCCCTTGTGTAGTAATTAGAAAAATGGAAACAGTGTAAATATTCAATTCTAGAGTAATAGTTAAATTAGCATTAATTGTAAATGTCAGGCAGCCATTAATTAACACATTAAAGGAGAATTTACAATGACTGGAGCCTATTCTTAGTAGGTGACTCTAAGTAAGTGAAAAAACAGGAAAACTTTATATATGGTATAATTACACCTGTGCTGGAATCCTGCACTAAACATGCAGAGTGGAAAGAATTAGTTCAAACTACTAACAATGACTATTGCAGCTATGCATCTTATTTCTTTATTCTCTGGTTTTCTATTTTAAAGGAAATTTAGGGTCTGGGAATTTAGTTCAGCGGTGTAAGTGCCTGCTTGGCAAATGTGAGTTTGTGAGTTCAATCCCTGGAACCAAAAATAAAAAAATTTAAAACGAAAGTTAGCACCAAAATCGCTTCCTTTTATCATCTGGTTAGAGGTGTAAAATTAATCAGTTCTGGTCAACAAAGGGAACCAAAGAAGGGGCCGCTAAGCCAGACTGGAAGTTCAGAGTCCTTCATCTCTTGCTATCTCCAGTGTCTTACCTGGCCCACAGAACCTGGGGTCGGGACTGTTTGTCAGTCTATCATTAACAACTTTCATTCTTTTCTAGCCTTTGAGTCCCCACAGAGTTGAAAAAGAAGTGAAGATCTTTGCCTTGTAGCCAAAGTAAAAAAAAAAAAAAGAAAGAAAGAAAGAAAGTTTTGATCATACAATCACGAAACACAGAATAACTAAATGCCACGAGGCAGAACACAGCCAGGAAGGCCTCAAGTTAGGCAGTAGTTTCTGGAGAATTTAAGACCACATGGGGTACAAATGAGCCATGCACTGAGATCTCCGGATGAACGAACTGACATTCACCGCCAAGCACCAGACAGATGAGTGTGTCGATGTGTGTAAGAGGATCGATGAAGAAAGACCTAGAATGTTCTTAGCCTAGAGTTCAAGCAGACTGAGGGAGAAACTTTAGGGTGAGTGGTAGGGAAAGGGTAGAGACTGGACATTTGAAAACTTATGTACAATTCTGTTTTGTTTTGTTTTCAAGAAAATGAGTGAAACTGTGGACTGGTTTCAATTTGTTAAGTTTTCTGTTCTTAGGATGCAACCCCTTATGAGGCGGGATCATGTGGGATTTCATTTTTACATTGGTTGCAGCTGATATTCTCTATTAGATGTTGGGAAAACAACTTAAATTCTCTATGTTGTGGAGTAAACTTTGTTCCCCAAAGCATATATTCAAGTCCTCATGCTTGGTGTCTCTAAATCTGACCTTATATGGAAATCAAGCTAAGATGATACCATATTGAGTTAAGTTGAACCCTAATCTGATAACTAATATCCCTATAAGAAGCTGGAAATTTAGACACAAAGTCACACAGAGAGGAAGGCCATTTAAAGACAGAGGTGGAGATTGGAGTTTTGGTGCCATTCGACCAAGGAACGCCAGGGACTACTTATACCTGCTAGAGAGCCAGAACAAGCAGAGTCTCCTCTAGAAATTCAGAGGAACCATGGTCCTATGGATACTTTATTTTCAGGGTTCTAGGCACCAGAACTGTTTGAGAATAAATTTCTGGTCTTTTAAAATACTTAGTTGGTAGTAATTGGTTATAGCTGTCCTATGAAACAAATATACTCTTTCTATAGTTTTTCTCATATGCAAAGCAGCAAAAAATAAAGGAATTTTGTCACAGGACTGATACGCACATGACATAAATTAATATATTTAAAACACTAAGATAGATCCTGTGAAAAGTGAGGAAAGCCTGACTCCTGAGACCCAGAAATGATGCCCTGGGCTCCCCAGTGTTTGCAGACTGATATTTTTCCTGCATACCTTCTAGTTCATAGATTTTGCTTCATTAGAGAGACCTCTTCTGCCCCACCTATTCATGTAGCAGGTGCTTTTAAGGTCTATTTGGCTCTTTGCATGTTACCAAGCCTTCCAATCCTGCTGGGGGATCAGTGACACGAACATGTTACTAACCTTACTGTGTGACTGAAGATCAGAGTCATGTAAGAGATCTCCAAAGGATTAGATCCACAGAGACCAGCTTCTCATTCGAGAGTCTCTCTCTGCTTCCCTGCTCTTCCAAGAATTTTTCTGGGTGGGTGATGGTACACAGATGATTCAATGGCAGCCCTGGGATTCTGTTTATAGGCAAGTGCTCCCAGCTCCTGAGCTCACCCTCACTAAAAGTCCATCCAAGGACTCCTGGCACTGGACCAATGGCTAATGGCACTATCTTGCTACTTTCCCAGGTAGCCTCGAATTTCAGCTAAAGAGCACAGGTAGGAGGAAATTAGAGCTACCAGACATGGGACAAGCACCCGGGTTTAGAAAACCAAGTGTGTGGGGGGTGGTGCACCCGATATGGGTGTTTCTCTCTGTGTGTGCTGCGCCTCAGGAGCTCTTCAAAGCCAAATAAGTACAATAACACAGTTGCCAGGTCTAAGGCTGCAACTGATTTTGGATAAGAGATGCTAAAAGCACATGCTCCATTCTTGGCCCAAGTCATTTGGCCATAAAAAAAGTAATAACAATTTTTTTCTTTTTTCCATGGAGCATTTTATTTGCTCTGAATAGAAATTGAATAGTGACTGAACATCAGGCAGACATTGTAACTCTGAGCCCAGACAGGCAATGTGATGTTTTCAAGGCCACATAGCCTTGAAAAAAACCCCAGAAGTCCTGATTGCCAGGTGTGATTCAATAATTAGAATCAGGTAGTTTTAACAGGTCAGAGGTAGAATAGGCACGCAAGGTTCTCAACTCTGTACCTTTTCTTTCTTAAATAGAGAAATTGAGACAATGTAAGATTGTTACAGGCAGCTGAGTCAGTTAGGAATACCACAGGCAGTGAGACAGAGCTAGGTCCTCCAAGGAGCCAGTGCAGAAGCCCAGATACCTTGCAACTATCGGGGAGACAGGCACCTCCTTCTGTGGGCCAGGCCTCAAGACAAAAGATCAAACAAATGCACTCAGATCCTAAAGACTGGTATTCTAAATAGGTCTCTATCACCCTGAGGAAGTCAAGAGTCACCATCCCAACCGCCTACAGGAAGAGTCCCTGCTGTGAAGCATGCCTGCTTTCCGTGTGACTCACTTCCCCATTTGTTCCTGATTTAATCAATTTTACCTGAATAGTTAATCTTATTGGCTAACCATAGTTCTGTCCCACTTTATACCCGTCTGCCTTGAGAGTTCCCAGTTTTCCCCACCTTGAACCCCATGATTTTACTCACCCCATGATTTTACTCTACAAAGTCCCTAGAAAAGACAGAGTCTTTGGTAACCCGCTCCGGACCCTTTCTGTCTCTCTTCAGACAGAAGCTTTCTTTCTCTCAGTCAATATATTCTACTCTTAACTTCTGTTGTTCCTAAAATTCACTCTTCAATTTCGTAGTAGGTCACGAGTTTCATTCCCCTATATCAAGATGGCTGCTCAATGGCAAAGCCAAGACCAGGGTCCAGGTGTACTGTTCTTCCTGGGACAGTGTTTTTATTTGTTATTTGTCAATCAGATAAAAGCCTCCTAAGAGAGCAGGATGGGCCCCTATGAAAGTATTGTGTACATGCAAAGGCGAGATGCCATAAACAATGAGAGGGCCTGAGAAAGCGCTCTCAGGTCCTGAGAATGGAAGAATCCACTGCTGCCAGGGGGAGTTCCCTTCTTAGGGGGGCCCTGCACAGAAAAGGGCAGTGTGCATAGGGAGAGAAGAAAGTGCTGGCAGGGGAGGGGTCTTGCCCTGAGCCTGGGAAGCGGGCATCCCGCAGGTGGGAAAGCCGCAGTGCTCACCATCTCAGCAGGAGTAGCAGCGGGGGCAGACGGGCAGGAAGAGTCTGAGAACTGTGGCTGGGAGGCAGGGCCAGGGAGGATTTATACACTCTGGCTGGTGAATGGCTCCAGCTCCTCCATCCCACCCTTTCTGGGCTGCAGATCCATTCATTCACATGCAAATCCCTCCAACAGCTCAAAAGCCGGGCCCAAACAGTTCAGGACAAGAAAACAGTTGAGAATAGGGAAACAACATAAATAAAGGATTGTTGTATCCTTCAGCAGAAGAGGCTGCCTGGCTCAAGGTATGTGACAGTCACGATTGGAGTGAAGGCAGTGATTAGGCTGTGACAGAAAGGAACTGCTTTGAGGCAATGCTCTCTGGCAGAGCTTCTAAGAATGTGTGAGCCAATGCATTCAAGACCCATTGTCCGGGACGCTGTCCTACCCAAGCCCATGCTTAGGTCCTTAAATCTATGCACAACAGTCCTTGAAAGGCACAGGATGGTGGCTACGGGACCCAGGGTACTAACCACAGCTCTGCCACTCACCTATCACTTTAAGCTCCCGGGCTGTACGCTGTGGGGTTTTGGAGCTAGGGCTTCCAAGCAGCTCACCAGGGCCAATTGTCAACTTCATTTGTCAGCTTTTTAAGGAATTTGCTGCCCTGTTACTAAACAGCAAAATCCTTAAAGATTGCACTTCATAAATTCACAAATAGAAAATTCTACTAGGAACAAAGTATATGAAAACTCCTCACTCCATAATTATTTTAGCATTGTTACATTATGTATGTTCTTGAAGTTATTAATGTCTATTGCATCTGAATGTTGGGGAAATAAGGTGGATGGATTCATCTCTGCTTCACTGCCTTCCTCCACCCCTTCCTAGTTGTTAGTCTTTAATAAGCACCCATATCCGTGTCTCCAGGTCTTGGTCATCACGAGTGTATATTAAAACTGTTTTCCAGGAACCAGGAGGTTCAAGGAGACTTTGGGTGTGAAAGCAGCGTGCAAAGTCTGCTGTTACCTGGTAGCATTGGGACGCCCTTTTCTTAGCCTCCTTCTCACTTTTCTCCTGCAACTCTCTGCCCTTTATCTCCCATTCCCAGCCTTCCAGCCACTCTGCCATCATTGCCTTCTGCAAACACACCAGGTACTTTCCCTTCTGAGGACTTCTGTCCATCCTGTTTCCTCTGATTGGAACACTTTTCCCCAGAAAGCACCTCCATCTTCTTCATCTCCTTCAGTCTTTGTCCGATATGATATCACCCTTTCTGAGCCCTACCCTGACCACCATGTTTAAATCACAGAACCCACCTCAACTCTTGCACATTTCACCAGCTCTGTTTCACTTCTTTGCCTATCAACTTCTTACTCACTATATAATTTGCTTGAGAATTGCATTTAGTGTTTACTGTATGTTTCCTCTAGTGTGATGTGAGCATCATGCGGATAGAAATTTTTGTTGGCCCTAATTACTGCTGCACTTTAAGCTCTAGTAAGTTGCAGGTACTTGATCAAATATTTGTTGTGTAAATGAATATCTTCCTCATGCCTCCCTTTCCTCTCTAAAGGGAAAGTAGACTCAAGCTCTGTTTTTTTTTATCAGGATGTTTCCAAGAGATGCAGATCCCCATACGTGTACACCCAGAATAGTTTTATCATCTTCATTCACGCTCACTTGCATTCTCTGCCCCAGCCCTGGGAGCCTCCTGGTTTTCATCACCTCTGATTTTGTGCTGTTTCCACTTCCTGCATAAAATGTGCTTTGGTCACACTTTTCTGAAGCTCGTTTTCCCTTCCTGATTTTTCTGAATCAGCTGGAATTGGTGTTGGGGGCCTGGTGGTGTTTTTGGAGGGAAGAATCCTGCCGGGTAACACAATTGAAATTCATGAGAAATGATCTGTTTTTCATTTCCTCCTGGGACCAAGGCCTCCTGTCTACTCCCAGAGAATTAACAGAGCGGCTGCAGTAGTTGGGGTCAATGCACATTGAAGGTTGAGGGCATATTCTAAGTAAACACAGAGTACTGCATGGAATTAGGAGCTTGGGGTGAGAGGATTTATCTCTCAATTATGCAGCAGGATGCAGATTGCCCACTGAGGTCAGAAGGAAGGGGCACTGGACTGGGAGTCCTAGACCATCAGAACGGAAGGGCTTAGAGAAGCCAACTAATAGAATTCTTTCACTGGGGAAACTAAGGCCTAGAATGAACTGGAGGCTCTTCCAAGGTCTCAGCAGGAGTCACTGGCTGATTTACAAATCAAAGCCCTTTCCTTTATAAACGCTGACGGGAGAAGTGTGCCTTTTCCTGTTCAGCCACAGAACTGTGCTTGCTTCTGGAGAAAACAGAGACAGGGGCCTCGACCTCATGGGGCTGGCAGTCTAACCGGAGTGAGTAGTGTATCACAGACAAATCAAGCACTTTCCCATTCTTTGTAGCTCAGATTCTATTTCTAATTAGTTTTGTAAAATAGTGTCTATCCCCAAGCTAGGATAAAAGCAAAAGTTCATTGACAAAATCTAGACAAAACAAGGACCATCATGGAGATCCTTTAAAGTTCTTCAATACATTTTACTAATTACCATGACAGATAAGAGGTTATCGTAGAAATGGTGCATAGCTCACATGCATAGCTGGGTTCCTTCCACAATAGAATGTGCTTGAGAATGGCCCTGAGCCATGACTTAGGGTAAGAAAATCTGGGATTGAGAACAGGCTTTTCTGTAGAGATGTGTACAAGTCTTTTTATGTCTCAGTTTCCTTTATAGTAAGTTAGGTGGAATAAACCTTGCTTTTCCTATTCCTTAAGAATCAAATGAGCTAACATGTTAGAAGCTGTGTCACAGCTTCGTGATGATATCAGGTAAAGGCACAGGAGAAATAATCCTTTCACAGCACTTTTCCATGAAATGACTGAAAACACTGAGTGACATGAACCAGGTCACGGAGAGCTGGATGGTGATAGAGTCAGAGTAGAGGAGCAATCTGGCATTCATTTAGCATCTGGTGATGCCAGGCAGACACTTTACTGCTCACACTGTCAGCATCACTGCCAGTATAATAGTGTTTATTGAGCTAATTACACATCAGTTGGACATATGTAATTCAAGCATTTACTTCATTTGGCATTTACAATAAGGCCAGAAGAAAGGAATTATGGTCATTTCCATTTTATAGACGGGGAGAGCAAATCAGAGCTAGGTGAAGCACAGTACTTGTTCCAGTGGGAGGTGACCCTGGGTCTGACTGTCTGACTCCCAGGTCTAAACCACTGAGCAGGAATCCTTGCACAGTTCTAATTCCACTGCCAGCCATCCTTTCCTTTACACTGTTCCACAATCCTCGAAGAAGACACTCTAACCACTGTGAAATTTGTTTCCATTAACAGGAAGAGAACCACTGCTCTGGGAGCTGGAGAAGCTTGCGGAGGGGTCTCAATCGGATAGTGGCAGAGACAGGATGTTGTCGTTATGTCTCAAAATCTGGACCAGCATTTCCACTGCCTTCTAAACTCAGTGCACTGCCGCACATCCTAGGTCTTGTTGCCCTCTTCGTGTTCCTGGCTTCCACCACTAAACAATGGGTCATTTTACAGTCAGAACCTGTGGTGAAAGCAGATTCTTCCCAGTCCCTCTCCCATGCATGTCTAGGTCTTGTGGGGTTTGCTTATCTGCACTACTTCTACCGGGGCTGCCCCAGCTTCCGCTAGAAGCTGGTGGGCTTTGAAACACGCCCTATGTTCAACAGAGCCACACTCATTCTGCTCAATGCAGCCCCAAACAGAAAACCTCCCTCCATGACTCTCTTCTTTTGGCTTTTACTATGCTAACCCTCCTTATTAGTTCCAGACCAAACTTCCACACATATCCTCCTGTGGCATCTGCCCGTATCCTGTCCTCTGTCCCCAAACATCTCACAGTTTTTCACTGGAGGTCCTAGACTGAAACGCCAAAAATGCCATGCTTACAACATAAACAAGTGAAATAAGCTGCTTTGTAAGCTTTAGGCAGAAACACATTTTGCCCATTAAATACAGATGAACAGTCTCCACACACAATTTTTTTTTTTACTGACTTTTTGTGAAATACGTGTTCTCTCGGGCACTTTCATCTTTGTTACTTTCAGTAGAGACACTTGGAGTTGGGAAAAGTTTTCCTCTTTTTAGTGTAAGAGAAGCAATGGGCAACCAAGAGAACGCTTCAGCAAAAGGTGACTGTGGGGTGCCGGGGACCTCACCTACTGAGCCATCTCCACCTGCTGCCAGTTGATGATGGGCAACCAAGAAGCTGGCAGAGTTGCCCCATTTTTCTAACAAAATTTGGATGTGTAGATTTTTGTGTAATTCTTCAGAATTAATTCAGCCTGTTCACCACTTATTTAGGAATCTGGATACATATTTTAAAGCCAAATATTTTACCAAATATTTTCTCAGGCCCTCCTCAGGTGATCTTTCTAGGCTTTTCTCTTATGTCCCCTAAAGATGCCAATCCCAGTGGCCAATCCCTCTTTCAGTGCATCATTTTATCCCTGTTGGCCTCCATGACGTTGTAGCTTTGCTGAGACACCCCACTTAAGGAACTGCATTTTTTGAGTTCTTATTTATCCTTTAAGATTCACCTCAACATCACCTGCTTCTAAAGCCTTTCCAGGCAATGCAGAAATGACCATTCCCAAATGTATAAGTTGCCGTACCCTCCTCTGTGTTACTTTGTCTGTAATTTATTATATATGCATGAAATTGTAAATTCCTGGGGGCCAGGACTCTCTTACTCATCTTTATGGGCCCCGTTTTGATATAGCAATAAGCTTATGATAGATTTTCAATAGAATTCTTGGCCTTTATTCTTTAGCAAATGGGCAGTCATTGAAAGATTTTGAGAATGACACAGAGTAATGTTCCAGGAGGTACCGTTGGATGGGCTAATGAGAGGAGACTGCTATCTGGTGGACAGTTAGGAGGTTTTTGCTGTAGTTAAGTGTGACAAATAAAAATTGCAATGAAGGGGTGAACAGTGGAAGGGAAATGGAAGGGTCGGGTACATCAGAGACAGGGTTAGCAGGGGAACAGTGGAACGGCAGGTAAGAACATTTCGCAGATGCAATTTAACTTTTGGGCACACATGGGAGAAAGAGTAAACCTGAATGCAGTGACTCATGCTTTCTTTGTCAATGAACAGGCATCATGAATTGAGCTTAAAAATAGGGGGTGTGAATGTGCTGTTCTCTTGGAGATCCTGGTTTCTCATTAATTATACGTTTCTGTCACTGACACCATGGATCCTTTCTAAGTCAATCACTTCATCTGATGTTCAAACGAAGGAACTGTAATTTGTTGTATTTCTGGAAAAAGCAGTGCTCTTCTAAGCATACCAAAAGATAGTATTTTACTATATGTAAGGAATTTTTAAGAGTGGGTTTGCCTATTGGCAATACTTGCCTTATACTACAACTTGGGAAGGCACTGTAATTTAATTTACATAAAAGAGGAAAAGATTGAGGGCCTTGAGATGTCCAAGTGTGATGTTGGCCAATGAGCTGCCCTTCTCTGGGTTTTGGACATGCTGATGATGGAGTTCTTCCTTGATTTCTAAGATCTCAGATGCACAGAATATCAGGGTAAGGAGGACTCAGTTGTCCCCACCATTTTGGCACCAGGGACTAGTTTCATGGAAGACAGTGTTTCTCCCACAGGGCATAGAGGGTGCTGGTTTCAGAATGATGCAGAGGTACATGTGGCCTAGCTCCCACATCTGCACAGGTCACAGTGGGGTTCATGGTCCTATGAGAATCTAATCCCTCTGCTGATCTGACAGCAGTTGGAAGTCAGGCAGTAATTCAGGCAGTGCAGAGCAGCTATAAATACAGAAGAAGCTGCATCAACTGCTTACTTCTTCCTGTTGCAGGAGTAGTAGGGCTGGTGGATGGGTTTGGTTTCCCTGTTATAAACTATCTGGCTATAGATCCTGTATCTGACAGAGGAAGAAGTGAAGCTCCTTCTGGAAGGAGTTTTTTGCCCAAGGTTATTTAGTATAGAATGACAGTGGGGAATCAGTCTTCACAACTCTCTGTGACTGTTCTCTACTCTTTGCTTGTTTCATCAACCAGATGTGGTTTGCATGCCTCATCTGCACACTGCAGGAATCCACAATTGAAGCCACGTTCCATGGAAGCAGATGCTGCTGGGCAGATGTGCAGATGTGCACGTGCCTTGAAGACCAAGGATGGCAAGAAATCAGATTGGAGAAGAATTCTCATAAATGGGAGCATTGGGCCCACAGCCTTGGGGTCCTGTTGTTCTTCAAGCTACTGATGTGCACTGGCACCCTGGTGGGCCTGGGGGGTGGAGACCAGTTTGTGGGTTTGGTCTGGGTTAACTAATTATACCTCTTTCTGTCATTTACCCCACCTCACCTGATGTTCAAACAAAAGAATTGTAACCTGTCCTACTTTTGGAAAAATAATGTTTCTTTTCATTTCATCTTAACTAGGAAAATGAGGATTTGGTGGGGTTCCCTGGAAAATTTGGCAAGGAGGGCTGGTATTAGAAAGGTGGAATTTAGGGAACCTTAAGAATCAGCTCAGCCCACCTTGTTATTGATCAGATGATAAAACAGACGTTGGGGGAGCAGCATTGACTCATCCTGGAGTCACATGGCCTACGTGTGCTTTTGTTCAGATGGAAAGAGAAGAGCATTGCTCTTATTCTGAGCCAGAAAAAGCACATATCTGGGGGCTGAGCTTGGGAAGGCAATTATCAAAAGTGAACAGGTTTCCACCGTGCGTGAGGCTGCTGGGTCTGGCAGTTCTTAGGCAGACTGCTAATCTGTCCTCCGTCCTCAGCCTTCAGTCTCCTCTTTCATCGCACAAGGACATGACCAGAGTGGCAAAATTCGAGCCATGATGCCTCACGATGCTGGAGAGTGATGACCAAGGGAGGTGAGAAAGCTGAGGAAGCTTCGGGGTTACCTTTTACCTGAGCAGCTGCTATCTCTTTTCTTTATTGGCTCTAATTGGAGGGTTGTTAGGGAAACATGCTCACTGGGAGAAACTATGTAAAAAATAATAACAACCACTTGCAAATAGATGAGTCTTTAGAAGGTCTGCAGACATGTGTGGTTTTGACTTTTGACTTTTTCCCAAATTCTATTGGGTATATGTGAGCAAGGGCTCAGGGGCCTGTCTCCAGCTGAGGGCAGGTTGTCAGCTGATGAGGGGGGCATCCTCTAGCAGGAGGCCTGCGCAGGTCCCTTGGATGCCAGAACCTCTGCCTAGAGGTTAATGCTGATACATGGATGACTTTCCACAAGAGTCACCAATGCAGGTCCAGTACATGTTAATCCTCCTTTCTGAAGGAATCAACAGTTTAATCCATGAGTCACCCATGGCAGACTGTACCTTGGCAACTCCCAGAGACCATCCTCATCTGTGTTTGTAAGCCACCAAGTCTCTCCCATCCTATCAGTCCCATAATCCCTAGCAAAGGGCATTTGTAGAAGGCAGCACCCCATACAGCAGTGGCTTGGGGGATATTGCCAACATTTGGAGACATTTTCAGTTGTCACAACTGGAGGCGAGCTGCCCCTGCCATCTAATAAGTAGAGAAGCAAGGGATGTTTCTAAAAATTCTACAATGTTTAAGACAGCTTTCTCATCTGGCTTAAACTGAAGAACCCTGATACAGAGCACCATGGCTATTTCATGTGGACTCAACATATTCACTGGTCACACACTGCCTATTAAATGACAGAAGCAGAGGCAGGGAACTCTCTTTGCCTGTGCCCTTGGAAGAACCTCAGGCTGAGTGGCACATAGTTTATGAACTGTTTGGTGTGGTCACTTAACATGAAACTCAAAGCCACAAGAAATGCATTTGGGATCTTGATCTGCTTCTGCCTAGCTGTACAATGTTGGGTGTGTTATTAACTGTCCTAGGTTTGTTTCTTTGCCATGAAGTGAGATATTTGTTTCTGTTTTATAGGACTGTTGTATAGTTTAAATAAGGTTAAAAATGTAAAAAACAATTTTTTTTATAACAGTTACTGCTCTGCTGTTGACCAAATATTCTGGTTAACACAAGTTTAATTTTTTGTGAATTACTGGAAAATGAGACTACATTAATAATAAAAATATACAACTCCAACTCTGGGTTTCTTTGATGAGAACCTCTTCCAGGCAGCCAGAGAGAGCTTAGAAAATAGGTTCTCTTGGCTCTCTACATCTTTCTGAAGTAGATACAACTTTAATAAACTTGGTCTCAGAATTCTTTGATTATTCGCAGCCCTGCTTTGAAATCAGAACATCTTCTTCCCCATAACATTTTTTGTGGGTTCTCTAAATTCCAGGGCAAATTGTTTGTATGTTGTAATAGTCTCTTGCTCTACTGCAGTATATTCTTTACATATCCTTCATGTAGTAAAATTTCCTTCCTGCACATGCTCTTAGCTGATAAATAATAATTTCCTTAGCATGACATTTAAGGGCTTTCAGAATCACATCCAACTCTCCCTTCCAACTGCCAGTTACTGTGTACCCAACATTTCTCAAACTCTTGATTATTATTTGGGGAGCTGGGCAATGCTTTCTAATATATCATTTTTGGGCATTCTGGCAGCACCATTTTGGTTTGATTATGGTATGCTCGGGGTCTCTGGAACCTTCAAGAAGAAACTAGTAGAGAGATACTAAACTTTGACAATAAAAAGAATTTGTGTGTGTGTGTGCGCGCTAAAGATCAAACCCATGACCTCAGGCATGTGAAACACAGGCTTTACCACTGAGCTATACTCCTAGTCCTGAGAACAGAAAGGAAAAAGATGCTGTGTTTGGTTGAGTCACTCACCACCAGTTCCAGTTTCTCCCATTGTTTTTTCTAGTTCTACATACTCATCTTCAACTTGGCATACTACTTCTGGCCTTCATCCAGCACACTGAGACCTCTAAACGTAAGCCTTCAAGGGTCGTTAGAACCCAAATCTAGATTTTCTTAACTCCTGGCAGACAGCCTGGCTCAGTTAGGAAAAGCGGGGGTCTCACCTTCACGTAGTCATATTCACAAAGGTACGATGACTCCAAGTTGAAGTGCATGAAGTAAAGCTTGATCCGAAACCCTTCTGGGACAGTGATATTCCAAGTCACCTCTGAGTCGCTTGGATAGGAGTCAGGATAGCCAGGGGACTGAATCTGGCCAAACATATCGTTCAGCTCCACGGTGTGGCCCGAAGCCTTCAACAGGGAGAAGCACAGACTATAACAGAGGAGGAGCCACCTGAAAGACACGAATGTGGATCTGCTTACTCTCACGGACACAGGTCGCCAACACGGCACTGGATCTGCAGCTGGGAGGCTCAGGGCTCGGGTCACTGCGTCTGCAGTTACTTTTCCCTCTGGGCCTTGCTTACTCAGTCTGTAAGCCGAGAGGAAGTAACTCTATGAATTCTAGGGTTCATTCCACGTTTAGGCATTTGAAAAGTTGCTAAGAGTTTTAAAGTTTTCCAGAAATTACATTTGGCCCTCTTACATAATTTACTTTACTACTGAAAATGTAAATTTTCACAATTAGGTAAACTTCGGTATCATTTCTTCAGTTCAGCTTCATTTATGAATCATTATTATGTATTTTTCTAAAAGATGAGTAATAAAATGGTAGAAGCAGGATACATTAATACTCAGTGATGAAATCTTCCAACCTTAAACAAATTCAACATGTTGAAAAAAATTTCATCACAGCATCAATCAAGACATGCGAAATCTTACATAAAGGCAATATGAGTGAAATGGATCATCTTCCTCTTGGCAAGAGGCTTAATATGAGGGTAAAAATGCTATGATTCATTTCTAGAGGAATAAAGATAGTGGGTTGTGAAAATAGCTGCAAAAGAAAGCAGAGGAGACAAAACTTATAGAAGGCAGCAAATGTGAATAACAGAGTAATGAGGTCCAACCATCAAGGCTGGCTGAGACCTTAATGGTCAGTGCACAGCAACACATCAGGCATCTAACTTAATGTATCACGTCCCCTGCAAGACCCAAGGACCTTGGGATCGAACATCCCAAACTTGGCTCATCAACTTCTCTCCTAAGAGGTTGATGAACTCATTTCTGGTTTTTAAAAATGTGTTTACCATCCATCAGTTTGCTCCGTTTACCATTCCCTTTTCCTGTTACACCTTGGGTAAAAGTCACAAAGTTGTGTCTGATTTTATTTGCTATGTTTGGGAAATCCCTCTTCTCCCCTAATTGAAACCATCTGCTCTGGAGTACTGCTATAGCATCCTAACTGTCCCTTTTCCAGTTATATCTCTCACCAAGGTGATTATATCTCTGCCAAGGTGGGTTTTCTAAAGCACAGATATCATCATGTTGCTCATCTGTGCCTCAGCTATGGGGGAAACATCTGTTCTCTGTATGAGGCTGGTGTTGATCCATCTGTCCAGGTCCCTCTTGATGCCACTTCTGCCACTTCCTCCCATGACTTGGTGCCAGTGCCCATGACCCCATCCTTGGTGTGCTAGTGTCTTATTTATCCTTCACTGCCCAGCTCAAAGCTTCCTGGGGTATGAGGTATCCCTTCATCCCTCCAGATTCTACATCTGGGTCTGTCTCCTTGTATACACCTCTGTTAGAGCACCCGTCACACTGTACTTACTGCATCAGGCATATGCTTGAAGTTAAATGTACTTGGTTTAAATCCCAGTTCTCCCACTAAGGGCGGCTAGGTTCTTTGAGCTTCAGATTCCTCATATATAACATATGGATTATAATCCCTAATTTACAAAGTTCATGTGAATGTCAGCTATGATACATGTAAAGGATGTCACAGAGAGACGGGTATCTAATAGGTTATGAATGAGTGAGTTGAAGAATGAATGAATAAAAGAAAGTGGGGCCAGAGTTTTAAATAACCTAAAAAGTCAATGCTGAGAAGCTATACTAGCATTTTTGGATTAACAGTTATAGCTTTGCTAATCAGAAAGTTGTTTCTCTGCCAACACTGCCTCCCATGTATTCAAATGCATATTTGTGTATATATGCTTACAAATGAATTTCTGAGTCTATAAACAGGGCAAAACAACTACATGCATATTCAGCTATTTCTTTTAATATTCACATAAAAGATATATAGATAAGTATGAAAAGGTCCAGAAAGATACATACCATAGTACTAATGGTCGTCTATGAAATGGGAATGAATACTTTTAGTTTTGTGTACATAAAATGCTTCTATTTATCTAGAAGGACCATGTACTATTTCTTTTCAATAAAAAGAAAATGAATTTATTTAAAATTTTTTGAAGATTCCCTACAAAGCAACATGTGGGATGTTGTAAAGAAAATAAAACACTTGAATCCAATAGCCAGCATCAATATTTTCTAAACCAATCTGTAAAGGAAGACTTCAGAGGCAGAGAGAAGGGAAGGCTTGGGTCCAAGTTATCCAGGGAGTTGGTAGAAATATGGAGTCCAAAATGCGGGGTCCAGCCACTCCCATCTCCAAGTGAGGAAATGCACTATTGTAACAGGATTAAGAGTTCAGGTTTAGCTAGGCTGAGGCATAGAGACCAGGTTCAGCTAGAGGCCTTGACTTTGTTTATCCTACCATTCTAGAGAAGGTGTGGGAAGCCTGTGTGCTTCCTCATTTCTTTTCTTTCTTTCATTTTTTTGGTACCGGGGATCGAACTCACGACCATGCGCTTGCAAGACAGGCACTTATGCCACTGAGCTAAATCCCTGGCCCGCTTCCTCATTTCTTGTGTGGTAACAATAATGGCTTCCCACAGGGTTGTTACCCCGCAGGAGCATTAGAAAGTGCTTTTTAAAATGTCCAGCTCTAGGCAAACATTGTTTGTGATTACTCCATCCTGCTGGTTCCCGAAAAGCAGGAGTTAGGAGTGAGCTTTGGCTCTCTAAATCGACTTCCCTGCAATAGAGACAACAAGATTACGTAAGGCTGAAAGGTCAACTTTCTCCATGTCTGCTTTTTCCAGACCACGGTGGGGAGGCTCTGGGCCTATCAAGGGCTGACTGGTCCATCTAGCTCAGGGGCCCAGTGCCATGTGTGGTGGGCAACCGATCAGCGTGGGAGGAAGCCTGGGAAGCGTTCTGTTCTTCTCTGTTTGCATCTTGAAACAGTTTCAAACATATGAGGCAAATATCTCCTTTCACATAATGGGCTTGAGCATATGCTTGCCTGCTTCCTTGCTTTAGGGAGTGTAAATCGAAGAATATAAGTGGCAGCTTTCATTTCTCATCATGTTGGGACTATTTTTGGCTTCTTACACACCAGGCACCGGCTGTACAATTCCTGACACCTGTTATCTATCCTCCAGTTAATCAAAAAGTTTAGCTACATTTGCTTGAAATGTCAGAGTAATATATAGAGCTGGGATTTCATAGGCTCCACTGTAGGAGTCTATGCATAAAGATACATCAGATGCCTGTGTAGATCTCATATGATTTTAGAATGAATAGCGATTTCTAGCCTCCCCATTCACTTCCTTCATTTAAACTTACACAACACCGAGACACCATTTTTAAGTCTAAGAGTTGGAAGGGATTGTATGGCTTTCTTACACACCACCCTCATTTGACAGATGATGAAAAGATACCCCGAGAGATGTCACATCATGCTGAATGCCATATGGTGAAGTAACTTCAACAGAAAAAGAGGATAACAAAAGCTCATTGAAGAAGTTGGGTCCATGCCTATATCATGCCCAGGCATCTGGCCAAAGCAATTAATCCTGCGAAAAATAATTTTAAAAAACCATGGTTGTATGTAGAAATTTAAAAGATGCGTGAGCCCTTCCTCAAGAGATTTGGGTTTAACTGGTCTGGAGTGAGACCTTGGTGTTTTATAAAATCCCACAGTTCAACAGTTCATTCTGATATGGAGCCAGGATGGAGTCTAGTGAATTATCATAGCACAGATGCTGGCCTTGAAGCCCAAAGACTCAAGTCCATCAGTCTGGCTTTGGGCAAGTTGCTTCACATATTTTATCCTCACTCATCCATCCAAACTTCATCCAAAATCTGAAGAGTAGATGAGACAATGCCCATAAAATTGCTTTGCAAATTCCGAAGTGTTGTATGCACGTAGACAAAACCTTTTAGAGACTTCTCTTGCGTGGCACTCTGCTAGCCCTTGCTTCACTATTCAACATTTGCATTACAGTAAAACAATAGTTATTAAACATTTAAGCAGGGAAGAGACACTACGTTAGCTACTGGTTATAGAAAGATGAACACATTGGTTAAGGTGTTATACTTAAAGAAAGAAGTGCTCCAAAGACAGTAAGAGATGTAGCTCCACAGGATAGAACAGAACAAAGGAGGAGATGCTATCTCTGGGGGGTGGAAATCAGGGAAAAAGGAAGTGTACGGGAACTGGCTGAAATAATCAGGTGGAAATTAAGGAACGGGGTTTTTCTAGACTGAGAGATAAACGAACACAAACATAAACGAACACAGGGCTGTTAGCTGTGTAGTTTGGCTGGCTGGCACATTGAGTGATATGGTGAGATTCCTATCCTTTACAGGTAAATCAGAGTATCATTCTGCTTAGAAGTGCATTAGGGTCTTTTTTTTTCAGTGAAAAGAAGATGAAGATTGGTGGTAGGAATAAAATAATACAATGCTTGATTGCATTTAAGGATTCGATTAACGCTCCTAACACAGGCAATTGGAATTCAGAGAGACCTATGGCCTGAAGCCCCTCATTGGCAAAGTTGCTAAGTGACTCTGCCAAAAAGAAACAAATAGAAGCACACCCAATTAAAAGAAAAAAATTAATAGGAAAAAGGATATACATGACTTAATAGATCCGCAGATTTCTCTTCGCCGCTTTTTTGGTGTTTCCAATAACAATAACACTTACATATAATAAAAATAATTAGAATGATTGTGTTTCCCAACCTGCCGACAAAAACATTGTAAGGAATATCTGAAGAGCTTCAAGCCAAGTGGAATTTAAAGTCCAGGGTTACAGAACTCCAAATGCTCCTTAAAAAAAAAAAAAAAAGGTTGGTATCCCTTTAAGAACCATTTGGTACAATTCATAGCTTGATTCATGTCACCAGCTGCCTCTGATTTCAGTGAGAAATGCAGAAATTTACAGGGAACTGTAAAATGGGGACAGGTTTTTTAGTTTTCTAAATTGAGGTTTAACTGGCAAACTTCTGAAGGTTTAAGAAACCACGAAGCTGGGCTGTGGAAAGCTGCTTTCTTTTCCGGTCCCAACAAATAAACACA
Organism: Dolichotis patagonum; assembly: GCA_004027295.1. Classification (NCBI taxonomy): domain Eukaryota; kingdom Metazoa; phylum Chordata; class Mammalia; order Rodentia; family Caviidae; genus Dolichotis; species Dolichotis patagonum. The sequence continues at coordinate 75,389 of PVJX010002401.1, forward strand.
CAAACACATACCTAACTCTCAAAGTGTCCGGAGAGAGAAACCAATGCTCATTGCAGAGGGGAAAATGAAAAACTAGCCTTGTGGGCACCAGGAAGAGAGCCACACTGGCCGGCAGGCAGCACCCTGTCCTGGCAGAGGGAGGGATCGGGCTCCAGCAGCATCTAGGGCAGGATTTGCACAAACTCTCCCGCTGCAAGTTGCACGGCTCCGGAGTCCCGGGAAAGGCGTCCAGTACGGCCACAGCTCCCTTTGCAGAGCCCCAAGGTTTGAGAGAAACACCCCAACCTCCCACTGGACGTGCAGGTGAGTCTGCCTGGAGACAAGGTCAGACCCTCTCCGCGGCTTGACAGTTGGTCTCCGAAAGGGCACAGTGCCCTCTCCGGCCTTGGCACTCACTCACCTCATTGTGCTGCCTGGCGTGCTCCTGGCCGCCTGGTCTTGGTCCCCTCTGCCCGATTTGTCTGTGAGCTCGTCCCCGGTGTGGTGTCAGCGATGCCTTATCTTTGTTCTGAAGTCCCTGTGTGTCTCTGGAATTGGCTGGCATTCTCCATTCAGGTCACGCCTTCCCCTGCCTGCAACAGATCCCCTCTCCCCCTCTCTCCCTCTGGCTCCTCTCTCTCTCTCTCTCTCTCTCTGTCTCTCTCTCTCTCTCTCTGTCCCTGTTCTGACACACTCAGAAGAACCTGCCAGAACAGAATGTGTCTTCTTCCTTAAAAGATCTGCTTCCCTGGCTCCCTGCTTTACCCCAATGGCTGACTCCAGCCCTTTCCTGGAGACACAGTAACGGAGAGGCGCTCACATAAGTATTTCTCCTCCCCCTCTCTCCCTAAGAAAGAGTGGAGAGGGACACAGTCTAATCTCTCTTCAGCCTCCCTCACCTAATGGCTATAATCTTTGCCCTGCCTCAGGACACCAGCAAAGGAAAGGCAATGAAAAGAAACAACCATCTTATGAGGCAGCTTCAAGCATCTATATTAGAAGGGGAAACAAGATGCAAATTCCAAAGCCTCAGTCTGGCTGCAAACAACTTGTGAACAGAGTTGCAGACCTGGATGGACCGTGATGAGCACCGAGCTCTGCAGTTGGATGGCTGCTCGCCCCACCTCTGAGCAATTTTGTGTAGCTGTTTATCAGCTCAGAGTGTGTGGGTTGCTCCCTCAGGTACAGAAGGACCCAGGCACTGTGCCCCTCTATGCCCATGGTTTGAGGGAGAATGCTCAATGGAGCCTAGGCTGCGCCGAATTATAAGGAACATGCACAAAAATGATGGTAAGACTGAGTGGAGACAGACACTCCTCCTCCCACACCCATTTCACAGAAATGACAGTCGACGCTGAATAGGGAGAACCCTCCACAATAGTACTCGCCTCCCAACAACGGTGACTCATATGGAATAGGAATGGGATGTCTGGGTATAAAAACATGCTTTCTGTGTTAGATGTCATTTGCATTGCTATGCAAACTTTTGAGGGTCTACTCTTGTACATTGAGAACTTCAAGGCACCAAGAGATGACATAACTCGCCAAAATGCTCCAGCTATTTGTCACTCATTACCAGCAGTTACTTAGAACAGACATTGTGCCAAAGTGTTTGGCATACGAATCCTTGTCAGTCATCTTTTTACTTGGTAAAGGTGGGTAGTAATATGCCCATTTTCCAGATGAGGAAACTTCTAAGATAGGTTAAGTAATTCACCCAGGGCCATACAGTTAGAAAGTCTTTGAGGAAGAATTTGAATTCTTGCATAGTATGCAACCCTGCATCTTGCTAATGTAATGAATATAGAAACACACACACACCATTCATGGACAGAGTCATTTTGAAAAGAGTCTTAGAGTTAGAACTTAGCTGTACTGTTTCCCTCCTACGCAAACTGGCTCTGTACTTTTGAGCACAATACTTTTCTGATTCTGTCTCCTCATTTGGAAAACGGAAGCTGCTTTGAAGCTTACATGAGATTACACCTGGGGAAGTGCTTCATCTTATTTTCCTGCAGGCGGCAAACACATACTCTCCGCCCTCTGCTAACACTCCCTTGCTGAATTTTGGGGAGCAATTCTTGCCCCTTTTCTCTCCAATTCCTCCATTTAATACTTTCAAATGGTCACCTTGGTCAATAACGCAGGTGCATTTGGAGAAATGAGAAGAGAAAATGTGTTCGAATTCAGGCCTTGTTGCAGCTAAATGTTGCTGTTTCAGGCAGGGTAACAGGAAAAGCCTTTAAAATCCCCATTCAAAACACTCCTCTGACATCAAATAAGTCTCACAAAACAACATTTTAATGATTTAAGTGTAAATGAATCAGAAACACATGGACTACATTTCTCTTGGAATACGCTAGGGCTTTAAAAACTAAAGGAGAAAGAACTTGGCAAAGTGCACGCAGCTCTGTGCAAAGAGGCCCTGCCCAACAGGCACTCACTAGTTTTGTGCCCAGGCTGAGCTCACCTTGCCCTAATTTAGGGCATGCACTAGGAAATGCCATCATCTGTTCTGGTGATGGGCACAGAGGGAAGAGTTTGGGAGAAAAGGCCAACAGCTTCCCTTTGTAAAGTGTGATAGAGCAATTAGGCCCTTTGGAATTATTCCCTGGCCATGTTTTTCCCAGGCTGCCAATGTTCAATGAGAGGCATTGGAAATATGTTCCAAGCCAAAGTTCTGCCAATATGCAGCAGATCCGATATGAGTGCTTCCCTGGGAGTCTGCCAGGCCCAGATGAAGTCTGTATGACAACAACTGCGTGGCTGAGTAATGGAAATGAGTGTGATGCAGGGCGCTGTCCCAATGGGTGGTGGTGCATCTGTGACACTGTCCTGTACTTTTGGTGAAAACTCCCCAAGGTGTCATTGACAGATCAGGGGCCCTGGGAGGAATGTAAGGGCCACTGGTGTGGGCTCTAGAGAACTCGGCTCCCTGCCTGTAGGGTAAACTGTATGTGATCTCAGACAAATCATCTGTTTTTTTGTTTTGTTTTATTTTGTTTGTTTTGTGGAGAGGGGAGGACACCAGTCTGCTTATGGGCTGGACTCTGCTGGGCTCCTGGAGTGTCTAAATGTGGGTGTGGAATGGTGGGACAATACTGCAGTGAGGGCTGCTAGGTGGGTTGCTAATCTGGAAAGGCAGAAAGGGACTCCAGACAGACCTTAAAACATCGTCACTTGCTTTCTCTGAGGTCACAGCAGTGCTACCATTATTAGAAATTCAACCACAGATATTCAGAAAAATGATCTTTGAAAGAATTCCACTAGTTTTTAATGTCTGACCAAACAAGTGGTTTTATAGACAAGGAGCTAATGGGTCACTATTTAGAATCATAAAGCATTGAAAGACAGAGGTGAGCTTGTCTGCTTGGAGTTATGGTCGGGGAAAGGTGTCAGGAAGTTAGTTACTAAGAGAGCGCATGCCACAGCATTTTCTACACTGGAACATTTTGGTTTACATGTTCTACCAAAGTATTTATTTTCTGTAACTGCTGAGCAAGGGTTTCTGGAATTCCACGTATGTGTCAGAAAATGTAAAGAATTTGGGCAATGGGTTTTTTAATGGCAAAAATCTGAAATCTAGGCTTCCTATAGACTACTTGAGAAACTGATAAATAGCTCCAAGGATTGCAGATAAGAAACAAACTTCGGATTGCTGAGCACATTGACAACAGAAGTCACAGCTTTTGAGATTATCACTTCAGTTCATTGAAGTAATGTGGGGAATTTAAACAATGCAGGTCTCTCTGAACTTTATTACAGGAAATTCAGATTCAACAAATCTGACATACAGTTCCTGAATACATAATTTTAAATTTTCTCCTGGCATATTTTTGCCCCCTCTTCGTTTTTGGTGAATATAATGTAGTGGCATGTCTTATAAATTTATGATGACTTATATTTGACAAAAATTTAGTATGTAACAAACACTTCCATATATATTATTGAATATAATATTCACATCATTTTACAGATGAAGATACAAAAGTCCAGAGAAATCAGGTGTTACAGAAGTGGATGATTAATGTCTAGAGCCCAGGACTTCTTAACCCCAATATCAAGGCTCATCTGGGAACTTGTGATACATCTTGGAGACCCTGAATATTAATGGAACATGCCATCATCTGATTACAGTATTTTCAGGTAGCTTATATTAGAAGATAAAGTACAACTGTTAGGTTTTGTTATGGGCTGAATTTGATTATTTCCCACTCCCTTGCCACAAAGAACTAAGATATTAAAGTCCCAACCTCAGCATATTACTGCGTTTAGCTTTGAAAGAAGTGACTAAGATAACTGGCAGTCTTTAGAGTGGATTCCCATACAACATGACAAATGTCTTTATAGAGAAGGTTAATGGGAAGACACAGACGATGACAAAAAGATACAGGAAGAAAACAGACACCGGCTGGCCCAGCAGAAATTTTTCAAAAGAAACCAAAGCTGCCAACACCTTGATCTTGGGCTTCTAGCCTCTAGAACTGTGCAAAAACCAGTTTCTGTTGCTTAAGCCATTCGGTCCTTGGTAGTTTTATAGTGCTAGCCCTCGCAAATTAATGCAACCTCCACACCTCCTTGCCTTTGGTCCCCTACACCCATTTTATGATAATTATATCAGAGATCTAGCTTCTCATATTGCCTCCCTTCTCCCAGGGTTTCCTTAGGTGCCTGGGTCACTTGGATCAGGAGAAAGGAGGTCACATGAAGTGTTAGCTGAGGTCCGGCTGTGTGGGGGGCAGACCCTGGGAGAAGTCAGGGTCTAACATCCCTGCCTTTGTTTCATGACCACTAGGTTCCCATCGTCCTTCCACACTCCCCTGTTCTTCCACATCCTGCTCATCTCTGCCACTGTCACCTCTGTCACTGCTGTCACCGAGAACTCAGGCATGTGCCACCACTACTCACCGTATCGTCCTGATTCTTCCTGATCTCCTGGGTGACTCTGAGCTCTCAGAACCTTCCCTTTCTCATCTTCATCTTTGAAAAAATATTGCTTTCGATTTTCCAAGAGTTGAAAAAAAAAAAAGACATGAATTCTCAGACTGAAAGCTTTACGAGGATGCAAGTCGACACACGGTATAAAAGTTTTATCTAGACTCTTAGCACTAAAATTTCAGTATATCATGGAAAAATCCTAACAATAACCAGAGAAAATAAAGGCATATTACTTGTAAAAGGATGAAAATCAAGCTCAAATCAGAAATAAGAGGAAAATGGAGGTTAGCTTAATGTATAAAAGGAAATAACTTAAAATGTGTAATTGTTCACAGGTATGTAAGTAAGAGTGATGCTGGATATACTTAGACTCTAAAAGCTTATAATTTGCAAGTTTTTTCATAAAGATTTATTAGAGAAAGGCTACCAAGGGAAACAAAGGTGGTTAGACACAGTTGGTGTCTGGAATATTGTGGAAAAATTGATTCATTTGTACAATTCATGTGGAAATACAAAGTGGCACCCAAAAGGCAATCTCAGGGCTTAGTTAAAATAAAAATGTATTTATATGGACAATCATCAGTTTACTTGGAGATATTTATTCCAGAAACACCTTCACATGGACAACAATTTTCGTTGCAGTGGTTTTTGTCAGGGATAAAACTAGGCATGGTTGGAGAGTGGCTAACTATAATATGATGCATTCATGCCATGAACTATTTATTACACATTAGTAAGGAGGAACGAGGAAGAGCTATATGTGTCAGCATAGATGTAGGTGCAGTACTTATTACTGAGTGAAAAGATCAGGAGATATATATATATATATATATATATATATATATATATATAACTAGGGTATGGCTTATTTTACTAAAAAACCAATAGATTCACGAAACATCTATTTTGTACTTGCCATGAATAGACTGCACATATTTTATATGTCATAGAAAAAAGTGTGGAAAGAGATATATCAAATATGAGGAAGTGGCCCAAAGAGATTTTATTCTTTTTGTTCAAGTATCACCAGGTTTAATTAATTGACTCAACAAATATTTATGGGTCTTTTTCTAATCTGTGATACTACAAAGCCTTTAGTGCTAGGCCTTGTAGGCGAGGGCCATGGGGTTTTTTGCATTTTTAGTACAACCAGAAATCACTGATGCGTTGTAAGCAGGTTGAGGTGTGGTACAATACGCAGTTATAAAACGTTCCTCTGGGTACTGTGAAGAGAATGGATTTGAGGAGCCAGAGGAGAGGAAAGCAGTTAGAAGACAATGGCATGGGTTAGGACCCAGACCCATTTATTTACTGCACATGGTGGGCATAGAGCCTGGAGTCCATGGAAATGGTTTAATTTTAACTTCTTTTAAAATCAGAATTAAAAAATTGAGCATAAACTATATTTGACTTTGTAAGAACATGGCATGAAAATGTGATTTTTAGTACTGTTTTTTTATAGGTGAGAGGCCCTAGTGTCATAGACCAGCCCTGGCTTTGCAGAAAGCTTTGGATGGGCCAAAAGGTGACCATAGACATGGAGGCACAGAGGAAACAGCAAAGACAAAATAGGTTTTGGAAGAAGAAAACCTGAACCTGGCTACAAATTAAGAGTACAGAGTGAGGAAAGGTGGAGAGCAAAGACAAATCCCAGGATTTGGACTTGGAAAGGCATTGTTTCCATTTACTCAAGAAGGGGAAGAGAGGCCGGAAGCCATAGACATCGGAGCACATGGACCTCATAGCACATGGACATTAAATACCAGGCCCCACGTGCCTTCCTGGGCCAATGATTCTCATCTTGGGCTGGGCGGCAGAGTCCAGCGGGGAAGTTCGACAAAGTGAATTTCTGGCCCGTAACAAACTGGTCCTGAATCTCCATAGTGGACCAAGAGTGGAGGACTGCTGAATTTTTAGGCAACAGGAAGAAAAAAATAAACACACAGGTTCCTAAACAGAGAATGATATGACTAGATAGTATTTTTTTTTTTTAAAAAAAGCCCTCTTTGGTACACGAATGGGGTAAGAAGACAAGGTGTGAGATACAGGAGGATAAATTAGGGTGTTAGCTACGCTTACTGTACCCAGGCCTGCTGACTCTTGGGCTGCTGCCAGGCTAAGGAAAATGTCCCGAAGCTAAAGTCATTTGGAAAAGAGCTGAAAGGACCTCCAGATGAGTCCTGGGCAGAGCATATTTTGGCTGAGATTCTGAGGCATCTGGTGCACATGGGTCTGGTGGCCCTTAGCATTTTTTGGGCTAAACCACAGGGCAAATTTAAACACTTTCAGTTGTCACAACACAGAAAATCTGAATGACAATGATTTTTTTTAAAAGAAGGATTTTAAAAATAAAAATGCTTCATAAAGCCATTCCAGCAAAGCTGGCTATTTCTCATGCAGTTTTTTTTTCATGTTTATGCATTTTATTTTATAAAATCAATTACCTAATTGACAAAATGGTGTCTATTTATGGTGTTCAACATATTTTGAAATATGTACACACCGCAGAAGGTCTAAACAGAGCGGGTTAACATATGCATCACCTCGCTTATCTTTTTTTTTGTGGTGAGAATATTTAACATGTACATTCAGGGATTTTCAAGAATGCAATACATTGCTGTTGACTATAGGTACCAAGCTGTGTAATAGATCTCTTTAACTGATTTCTCCTGTCTAATTAAAATTTTATATCATTTGATTAATGTTTCCCCACCCATCCTGCCCCTACCTCCTAGTTACCACCATCTACTCTGTTTCTATGAAAAATGTACATACCGATGAGATCAGGCAGTAATTGTCTTTCCATGCCTGGCTTATTTCACTTACCATTTTCCCTTTAGATTCATTTATGTTGTCACAAATGGTACTATTTCCTTCTTTGTAAGTCTGAATTTTACTTTGTGTGTGTGTGTGTGTGTGTGTGTGTACTGAGATTTCAATCCTTATGCTAACATTGGGCTTAGTTTGATCTTCTTTTTCTAATTCCTTGAGGTAGAAAAATTAGGTTATTTACTAGAGATCTTTTTTTCTTTTCTTTTTTTGTACCAGGGATGGAACTCACGACCTTGTGCTTGGCAGGCAGGCAGGCGCTTATGCCGCTGAGCTAAATCTCCGGCACCCTCTTTTTTCAAATTTGAAGAAGAACTTCTAATGAGTGTGTGTCACTTTTGCCAGGTCATAACATTTGAAAATTATAACTTAGATCATTATAATTCGAGGACAATCTGTTTTTGGTATTTTCTGGCTATGTATTTCCCTTTGCATTTGGGCCATAATCCCCTAAAACACAATTCTGATAATCTTGAACACAGAAATTCTGAAAGATCAAAATCCTCAAAATATAATTCCGGAGAAAGTAATTTTCAAAAGTATTTAAAAGGCATTTATTTAAATTTCAATAGAAAATTTGAGGATCACGTAAAAACATGACAATATTTCATAAACTGCTTAACACAGTAAAGTAAGAAATAATAACATAATATTTTTCAAGATAAATACTCAAAATAGTAATATCATTGGTGTAACAGTTATGAGCAGAATAGTCATAAGGAAAGTAAAAATTGTAAATGCATAAATGCTTATCTTTACAGTTGGTAATTGTGTCCACCCAGCTGTACAACTGCAGTTATATGACATATGGTGATGGACCATCTAAGTCTTTTGAGATCAGTGAAAAGTTATGATGCTAGATGGCAGGAACCAGTGGCACCCCTCTTCCCCCCCAAGAATCTGAATAAACAGGAAGGCAGATGGTTCTGCATCACAGACATCTAGTGTTTCCTCCCTGGCCTCCCGGATGTGTATCTGGACAGTGAAAACAACAGAGGGAGTCCCCGAGTCCATTTGGATTCTTCCCCAGGCCAGAGGTCACAGGTTTAGGCTTTATGATACTGGAGGCTGGAACACCTGGTGCTCAGGGCTAGAGACTTGGAACTGACCAGAGCCAAAACTGGACAGCCATAGCATCATTCAAAGAGAAAGGCTCCAGAAGGCTTCAGCCCAGGGACTCAGCTTTCCTTTTGTCCTCCACTAGCTCGTCAGCACCCCATGGACCCAGCTCTTCCTGTGTCCCCTTAGCACTGTTGAGTCTGCAGCATCTTTGAAACAGCTCCTGGCTTTGGTATGACCTTCTAGTTTTCTCTTGGATGGTGCCTGAGATATCAGTCATATTTTGGGCATATGGGTGAGCCTACCTCCTTCCTTTCCTGTTGCCTCTGTCCCTTCCTTGCTTGAAATTGTCTGAAACCAGTAAAAAAAGATCTCTTTGGGAAATAAAATCATAATGTGTCATCAACATAGATGCAGTCAGGCAAAATACCAAGATTTTGATGAATTTATTGTTCATGAATGCAGATACACAAAAAGGACATTGCTTCATTTATTAAGGAAGTTTTCATGTTTTCTCACACACAGAGAATTCTTATCCACAAAGCCAACTGTGTAACAATGTGCTTTTGTGGAACTAAATTTGCAGGAAAAATTGAATAAAACATTAGAGCTTTAAAAATCTTCACTCAATTTATAGCTCCAGTACTTCAAGTGATGAGAAGATTAAATATATAACACAGAGTTATAAAATATAATGCTGATAATGTAAAATAGTAAGGAAAAAACTAAAAAAAAAAATGAGCAAAAAAGGAAAACCAAAAAAAGAACTGAAAAGAAAACTTGAGATCTTAGTCACTTTCCCATCACTAAGACACAATACCTGACACCCACAACTTCAAGGAGGAGAGGCTTATTTTGGCTCATGATTTTTAGAAGATTCAGCCCATCGCTGTCTGGCTCCAAGACAGAAACAACATGGTAGGAGGGCAGTGGAAGGGGAAAGCTTCTCATGGCATTTCAGAGAGAGAAGGGAGGACTCCAAGAAGGAGCTATGCCCTCCCGGGTCACACGTCAGTGACTCACCTCTTCCAGTCAGAACCTTACCACACACACTTGGCTCTGAATTCTTCCGCGGGTTAATTCACTGACAAGTGTAGCATCTCTGTCATTCACACACATCCCAAAAGCCCAACCTCTGAACACATGACACTTTTAGGAGGCTTTCAGATCTAGGTCATTAACATATGAGAAGTGAAAAATTGTATTCCAGGAACAGACTATGAGCAATTATGTGGAGCTAGTCCGTAAGAGCTGGCCAACAACCACAGCCATGAACTGGATTTTGCTATCTTGCAGCATGATGAATAGCTACTTTGAAGGTGGTGGTTTTTGCTTTTGCTTTTGTTTTTCCTTTCAGGCCATGGCTCTCCATGGAGAATGAATTCCCATTCATATGTTCTGTGGCATTGAAATTCTGTGATTCGATATACACTGATATGAATATTCCCCCTTAACTATTTCCATCTCTTATTCCATGCTCCTGTGTTTGTTTTGGGCACACAGAAATCCATTCTGTATTCACTCAGGCTAGAAGTTCGGTGGAAACAATATGAGGGGTCAAGTAACAACACCATGATTTAAGTGTCTTCTTATCCTAATCCTGCATGTAATTATCTTCAAACTAGTAAATAAGTATACTGACTTCTTTGGGGAAAATGTGGCTTTAATTCATTAAAAGTTCCTGGAATTCTATCAGCTGGACGGAATGCTAATGCAGACAAATGACCCATTTGAAACTGAAATTTTTGTCATTGCTCTATCATGTGGCCAATGCTTTCATCTTAATTTCCCCCTAAATGCATGGGCCTGAATGGAAAAACCAAAATTTGTAACACCTTGAAGTTCTCCTTTAGAAGCCTTGATCATATCTAATTCCAAATGTGTCAGTTGAGTGGTTTGTGGATTTAACTGAAATCTTCAAATACTTATACAGTGTCTCAGTATCGGGAGGGGCTTTTGGAAGGTGGTTGCGTGGCGGGGGAACTTTACCCATTAGTAGATTGGTCCATTGATGAGTTCATAGCTGACTGCTCTGTTCACAGGTAGAGCTGGGTCAGAAAATGCAGGACACTGGGGGTGTGACCGGGAAGGTTAATTCTTGTCCTGGCTCTTTCTTTCTTTTCTGCTTCCTGCAGAGTATGGTGTGCATACTTTTTTCCACCGAAGTCTTCTACTATTTATTAGGACATGTTTACAATACATGAATATTACATATACGTAACGCATCTTAATTTTTTGATGTCCCCTTCCTACCCCTCCACCTCTTGGTCTTTTTCCCATTTGCAAATGATCTATCTTTCCTTTCACCTATCTTTTATTTTGCTCTTTGATTTAATTATACTTCTTATATAAAAGAAACAATGTGATAGTTAAACCTGTGTGTCTAATTTATTTCACTTAACATTGAGACCTCAAGGTATAACCATTTTCTTACAAATGAGTCAAATTTGTCTCTTTGTATAGAAGAGTAGTACTTCATTGTATATAAATACATTTTTAATCCATTCACCTGCTGATGGACATATAAGCTATTATTATTTCAATATTTAGCTATTATGAATTGTGCTGCTATAAACATAGGTATGCATATATCACTATAATATGATGTCTGTAAAATTCTTTAGGAAGATATCCAGAAGAGGAATAGCTGAGTCTAATGGAATTTCTAGTTTTAGTTTTTTGAGGAATCTCTGTACTGATTTTCATAGTATTAGTTTTTATTTCCACCATGTTCAGTGGAAGTGCTCCTTTTCCCTACAGTCTCACTAGCATTTGTTATTATTCGATTTCTTGATGATGGCTATTCTTTCTGGAGTAAGACGAGATCTCAGGGTTGTTTTAATTTACATTTCTGTTGTGGCTGGTGATACAGAACATTTTTTTGTCCCTTGTTTTACTGTGCCTTTTTTGCCTTACAATCTTTCAACTATGGACTGAACTCAGTGCAACTATGAGCCAAAGTAAATTTTCTTTTTTAAAATTGAATGTACCAGGCATTTTGTCTCAGCAACAGGAAGGGTGATTAATTAAATATTTGTTTAGAAAATAGTGGGAACTATTTTAAAATGACCACCAGTTACCCAAAATGAAGCATGCACTATTTTCAAATGAAAAAAGAAAGAATAAAAACAATGATGCAGAATTTTAAAATAAAATAATAGAAGATTCATACTAGTGAATACATTGCATATTTTTATTTTTAAAGTAGTTGTTCAGATGACAAGATAAAGGCATAAAAATGATCAAACAATTGAACAATGAAAGCACAAACTGTTCTTTTTGATGAACTTGATGAACTAACAGAGATTAATAGTGTAATTATCATGCACTATTTTTAAATGACATATTTAGTGGAAGTATATGAAGTCTGTCTTCTTTAACAGACCCTTAACCAAAGCCAAAAATAACTTGTAACACTGGAGAAGTCTTTATTTCAGCAAGTATCTTTCCTGAGCTTGTAAAATTTAGTGCTTTCTGAGAAAAAGTTATGTGCAATGCTAAATGTGAAGTAGTACACAATTGAATAATTTAACAATTATCCTGTCTGCGACAAAGATTCCCTAATTCCTTTCCCAGAATTCAGATTCCTACTTCTCTTATAAAGCATGTTTTCTCTAATGAAAAGAATAGTTTTCAGGATTTAGACTTTTAGAATTTCAACACTGAAATTTTAATCTTTCAATGATTTTAAGGATTCTGATTTTATAGATTTTAGGCTTTAGAGAGTTTAGTCTTTTGAGATTTCAGTGTTTGGGACTGAGGCATCCAGATTGTGTCTTTTAGGATTATACTTGGCACCAATTTACATTTCCAGTGAGTTTCATATTTTCAAATGTTTTCATATTGCTACTTAGTGTCTTTTCATTGCAACTGAAAAAACTCCCATTAACATTTCTTCTGAGGCAGGTAAAATATCTGTGAATTCCTTCAGCTTTTGTTAGTCTATGGGCATTTATATCTCTCATTCACTTCTGAAGGCTAGATTTGTCAGGCAATGTATTCTTGGTTGGCAGATTTTTTTTGTTTTATGCTAGCATGTTGAATATATCTTCTGTTTCTCTCCTAGAAGGTTTTTGCAGAGAAATCTGCTGATGTAGTTTTATGTGTTTCCCCTGCTTATGATGTGTATCTCTTTTTCTACCTTCAAGATCTCTCTTTGTCTTTGACTTTTGACAATTTGAATGTATCTTGGGCTGTCCATACTTGGATCTTGCTTATGGTCTTTCAAGTTTTATGAATATAGATGTCCATATATCTCTTAAGATAAGGGAAAATTTTAGGCATGATTTCTTTAAGCTTACTGCTTCTTTCTTTCTCTTTTCTTTCTGCAACTCATGCATTTCATGTGTTTGTTTGTTGAAAGTCTTTATGTTTTCCTAACTCTTTAATTCCTTTCTCTTTTGGCATTATTACTCGACTAATTTCAAATGTTCTTCCAAGTCTTTCAAGTTTGGTCTTTCTCTTGCATGACTGATTCTACCATTGAAGTTTCATTTTGCACTTTTATGTTCTGTTACTATACACTTCAACCCTAGGATTTTTGCTTGGTTCTTTTTATGATTTCTTTATCTTTATCAAACTTCTAATTTTGTTCATGCTTTGTTTTCCTGATTTTAGTTGATCACCTATGCTTTCTTATATCTCATTTAGCTTCTTTATGAGATTGGCTTGAATTCTTTCCCAGGGAATTAATTGATCTACATTTCTGTTGGATCGGGTGCTGGAGCATTATAAGTTTTCTTTTGCCTGACTCTTTGATATCACAGTAGCCTTGTGCTAGCGTCTGTGTATTTGAAGGGACTAACACCTCTTTTCATCCTTACAAGCTTATTCTTGTTGTGTGTCCAATTGGGTCAGATGGCTCTTGTTGAGTATGCACTGGATTCTTTAGTTGATGAGCTTGCGATCTGGACCTTGTTAACAAAGATCTGCTCTAATTTAGGAGAAGATTAGGTGGCCTCCAGGACCTTGGTCAGCAGTGCGAACTCTGGGACAAGGGTCTGTTTCAGGATTCCCATTCAAGTCCACAGGTGATGTGCTGGTTACCAGGTACACAAACAGATGTGATCTTTTTTGGATCTGTGGGAGGTTTCCTTCTAGGTCATTGAGTTGACTGTTGACCAGGCAAGGCTGGCTAAGGCCTATGTGGAGAGGGGCCGGAACCAAGTCACAGAGCTGCTGCAGACTCTACCGCTGAGGCTAAGGTCTGCAGGTCTCCCTCCATGGGCCACGATGGGTATCCCTCCTTCTGTTGGGCTTCTGTGAAGACAGGGCTGCTCTAGGACCCCTGATGAGAGGATCTGGTGTGGAATTACAGGGCTGCGGGTCTCCTGCAGAACCAAGGTGGGTAGGCTGTAGGGTAGTTTCCTTCTGCAGGACCCTGGGCTTAAAACTCCATTAAAAATGCCTTCATCCGTGTAGGACTACTTAATTTTGTTGCTTGGGGTACAGGCAGAGTTTTTTGTTTGTTTTTTACCATTGTACTGACCTAGACAATTTATGTTTGATGTGACTGTTAACATGGTTGAATTTGAATATATCATATATTTTTTGAATATATCATATTCTTTTCTATACATTCTATCCATTCTTTGTCTGCTTCATTCTTGTTTTTTTTTTGCCTTCTATTACATTAGAAGTAACGCATTTCTGATGATTTTTTTTATCTCCTTTGTTATCTTATTACCTGTGATTCTTTTGTTGTTTTGCTGTTTTATGGTTTAACTTATCCACGAATAACCTCAGTTTATATTATACTACTTTGTGTGAACTATAAAGAACAATATCTCTCTAGTTATCTTCTCCAAATCTAACTATTAAATTTCCTTATGTGTGTGTTATAAACCTCATAATGTATTGGTATTATTTTTACTTATGGAGATAATTATCTTTTTAAATAGTAAAATGGAGAAACTCTTATGCATTTACCCATGTAGTTATTATTTCTGGTGCTTTTTGTTTGTGCTCTATATTTCCACTTGACATGATTTTCCTCTGTCTCAAAGAGTTCTTTGAATGTTTCTTCTAATGTGGATCTTTTGATGGATAGTTTTTTTTTTCAAATTTGGGTATCTAGAGAAGTCTTTATTTTGCTCCTGTTTTTTAAAAAATATTTTCACTCAAAGTGGAAGAATCTACATGATTTTGAGGGTAATGAAAGAAGCCATTAAAACACGTTTAATATAACAAGCCACAACCCTTTGAGTTAAGTACTATTATTATTTGCATTGTACAGACTTGGAGATTTAGGCCTAGGGAAGTTGTCTAACATCACACACTAGCAAGCTACAGCATTCATATGATGTCAGTGTGGGTCATCTCAGCCACAGTGTTGTATCGCCTAATAAGATAAATAGAGATACATCAGTAGAACTCCCAGGAAATCCCTCATGCTTGTATCCTTGAGAAAAAAAAATCAATTAATTCCAGATTCTTCCCAGGGAAGTGGTCTCAACGGGAAAGTCCTGGGGCCCTATGAATCCATGGAGATCCTCAGAGACTCACTTATAATGCAATCAACAAAGCTCCACCATAAAGCTGCTTGGTGTAGGCCAACCCCAAATCATTCCCAGGACCTGAGGAATGGCTTTGCAAAAACAGCCTCTTGGGGATAAGGAAAGGGATTCATGCCACATAAAATAGCCCTTCCCAAACCAATAGTAGGATGGGGAACAGAAGTTCTGGGTTTTAGTCCTGCCTTTAATGCTTTTTCTGAGCTGTGAACTTTTACAAATAAGTTCATCTTGCTGAGCCTTAGTCCCTTTATTGAATTTAGTTATTTATAAAACAAGAATTTTTTACTGAATGTGCTTTGGTCTTCAGTTAAGTTCTTTGTAAACTCAGTCTCCATGTGGAATAGTTCATGAATTAGATAATAAAGCACCAGCTTTACTAGTCAGCAATTATTTTATTTAAAACAGGCTATGTTAACTCCATAGTGCCTAGAATCAAATACAAAATCTTTAAGTGGCTATCTTTATAAATGTCAGAGACCATAGTTATTTCACTGGACAGGGTTTGAGGGGTTCCCCCGAAAAGGAGATGGGAACCTCAAGTCACCCACCCACAGAGTAGGTTCTAGAGTCACTGATTTGCATCACAGAAAGAGTTCCAAGATGTGGCTGTAGAGGCATAAACAGATTTATCAGGCATAAAGGCCGTGCAGTGATGCATAGGTAAGATGCACTGTGATCTGTGGTCGGAGAATGTTATGTAATCTTAGGGGTAGCCTCAAGACAAGTTATCGAGGATGTTTATTCCCAGTGCCTGTTAGGTTTCCAGCTAGTGAGTGTATTCACCAGCTTTCTCATCATTTAGACACTACCTGATACCCACAGTTTAAAGGAGATGAAGTTTGTTTTGGCTTATAGGTTTTGGAGGATTCAGCAGGAAGAGGAAGGCAGAAAGACATGATAGAGGAAAGTTGTTCACCTCATGGAGGCCAGGAAAAAACAGAGATAAAGGGAGAAAGGGCAATAATAATACATCCTTCCAGGGTGTACCTCCTAACTACACATTTAATCATAAACTCATCAATGGATTAATCCACTAATGAAGGAAGATAGTGCTTCCATAACACAATCACCTTCCAAAATCCTTACCTCTGAATACATGAGATTTTGGGGAAACATTTTAGATCTATGCCACAACAGTGAGCTAGTCTAAGATATAAACCCTTTGCATGTATTTAAATCTTAGAGATAGACACTTTTCCTTGAATATGGAAGCCTGTAGGATTTGTTAATCTGTGGTACTGAACAAAGAACAGAGCACAGGCTCGATTTACAGGAGTACTGTATTTTTAAGATTTTTAGGAACTTCTGGAGTGAGTTTCCTGGAAGGGTAAAAAGCTTAGGGGTAAAGAAAAAAAAAAGCACTGTACTCTTCAGTAACTTTGCACTGAAGTTGCAGTGCATTAAATTCCAAAATTATGGTTTTCTTTCCCTCCTTTCTACTTATTTTTAATCTACCCTACTTTGATTCCTAGTAACCATTGGGTTGGTAGTTGAGATTTCATATAGAACCTACATTCCACCTAACATTTTGCCTTTGCTATTTTGTCTACACCTTCTAAGAATGATTGCCATAGCTTCTTTTCCTGGCAGAGAAACTGAGGCTTGTAGGAGATGACAGAATTTGGGAGGTTATGAAGCAACCCAAGGCATAGGGCAAGGGCCCTTCGCCAGCCCTGACCGCTCTAACATACAGTTGCTATGTGTGGATAGAGGAGAACGAATGGGCTACTTCATGAAGATAGGGTATGTAAAGAGCTTAGCATAGAGCCAGTCACTAACTCAAATGCTTCGTAAAACATAGCTGTTCTTCATTTGTCCCTCACTTTCTGCTACAGCACATGGGTGCTGACAAACACAGCCAAAGATAATGTCTAACTTACGCAGTTGCCCTCACCACCCACGAGCATTTCTTCAGCAATCCATTCTGGAACTGACTAAATCGTATCCCAGCTCATGTGTTCTGTGTCTGGGGAACTTGCTTCAACTCCTCAATTTCCTTCCCTGTGCTCTTGTCACAGCACTTTCTGCCTGAGCTGCATCCTCACCTTTTTGCACCTGAGTCCCAGCTCAACTGGCTCTGGAGCCTCCTAAGGGCCGGGCGTATATGGTGGTGGGGATTCACTGTGGGTCAGAAGGAAGCAAAAAGAGAAAAGAATTGGAATACTTTTTCTGGCCACCACTTCCTCCCAGAGAACCCACCTCATCTCTTTCTGGACTTAGATCTCCTTGGCTCAGATTTCCTGTCCTTGTCTCAAAGCCAGATTCCCCTCACATCTACTTCTTCTTTCCCTCTAGAACCTAGAAGATAGTCGTCTCTGGGCTCACGTAGTATCAGCATCAACTAGGATCTCACTAGAAATGCAGATTCACTGCAGTCACACTCCAGACCTGTGGAATGACAACTCTAGCCTTGGTGCTCTGCAATCTGTGGATTTACAAGGTCCTCAGGCCATTTTGGTGCTATAAGTTTGAAAATCACTGTTCTAAGGAAGCAGTGTAAGAGGAAGCAGAGGACCAGCATCTTCCTCTTTGCTTCTTGCCAAGTGCTACGAAGACCTTTTTAAGCTTTGTTAGAGATTTACACGTACTCTCGACATGGCAAAGGGTAGATGTGCAAGAGTAGCTGATTTCTGCTTTAGGAGAGTAGAAGGGGTAAACGTTGCAGGACTCCAATGTTAACTGAGTATGGACTGTGGGCCAGTACCTAGTGTCCACTGCTTTATTTTTTAATTTGACAGTTTTCCAAAGTAAATGCTATTGATTTCTACATGATAGATGGGGAATCCAAAGACCTGGGCTTGGGAAAAGATGAAGAGGAGAGGGTAAGAGTGATGCAGACTAGAAGCACAGATTAATCTGCAGATGAGCTGGGTTATGCATGAAGGACAGTGAGAGATGATCCTTTGGGATACTCTCATGTTGCAGTTCAGAAGCCAGAGGGCCAGGAAGGAGAAAGGACTTGGGCAAGGTCTCACAGGAAGTCAGTGTCTGCTCAATCCTGCTCTAGTGTCCTGCCCCTACCTTATCAATGAATTTTTGTTGTAAGTCTTTATGTGGAAACAATTTTGAATTTCCAGAAAACTTGCAAAAATAACTGAGAACTCCCTTATGTTCCCTTACTCTTCTTACAATGGTAAATCTTTCATATCATAGTATAACTATTATGGACTCTGATAGAAAAGAAGGAGCTAGGTCTTTTGAAAAAGAGAAGGGGACCCAGAGATGGAAAAAGAGTAGAGGAAAAAGAGAGGAGAAGGACATGAAAAAAGAATTAAGATGTGTGTTTGTGTGTGCATGTATGATCTCTACACAATGAATATAATCAATATATACTGCGAATATGTACTAAGAGAAAAATTTAGCAAACAAACAGGTAGGTGTTGAAACTTTTTTGAGGCAATGGCGGCAGATTTACATTCAGTTATAAGAAATAATGCAGAGACTTCCTGTGTCTCTTTGTGTAGCTTCCCCCATAGGGACATCTTACTTGGAACCTCTATATTTGTTTAAGGGATTGTATTTTATTTCTTAGGTTCAACGTCGCTGGGAAACAGGTATCAGATCTCTTCTGTGGGAACCAAAAAGACAGAAACTAAAGAGAAGTGATTTTGAGAAGCCCGTCCCTGCCCCCACAGGAAGCGCAGGCTTCCCTGTTTTAGGACACATCTTTCTTCCAGCAGAAGCTGTGCCTCTGTATTCCTGCAGGTGTCGCCAAAGAAACCTACAAAGACCGGAAGCAGGGCTGCTGTTGCAGGAACTAAACATTTCCCGAAACCTTGTCCTAATAAGGGCCTTGGAGGTCAGCCCTGGATTCTTCATCTCATGCTAAGTCACAATCATCAGTCTCAGTTGTTGAACATTTCCAGTGCCAGTGACTCTCCCTGGCCCAAATGCTTCACTGACTTGGAATCTGAGAAAGCGAGAAAGTGCTCTCCGGGACAGGAGAGCAGGACTGCATTTTCTTGTTCCCTCCTGCATTCCAAACCTGATTTAGTGCTCAGCTGAGAAAATGGATGAATGAATGAAGTAATGAGTAGACTGAGTAGACGCATGCCGCCCTTCCCCCATGGTGGAGCCACCGTCTTCCTGCCAGGGACCCTGCGGTCATAACCAAGGCCAATATGTCAGGGACCAAGCCAAGATGTCTGTGTCTTTCACAGGGCCAGGGCTCATGGGATTTGAGAGTGGGTGGCAGTGCTCTAGGGTACAAAGTCTCTGGGGTTGAGGAGACAACAGCTCTTTCAAGTGCTGGAGTGCCAGGGCAGAGCGGCAGCCTTTCTCTGTGGCCCTGACGTACTGCATTCCTAAGCTGAGAGAAATTCAATTCGTATGTTCCGGGTTAGTGGAAGGATTCTCAGCAAGCTGCCACCATTGTGTAAGAGCCATTTGACGTCGCGCCGCTGTGCTGCTTGCTTTTTTTTCCATTCTGAGAAGAGTTCTTGGAGGCCATCCAACTTTTCCATCCCCGAAGAAAGAGTGGGTGGGAGCAAAGGGCACAGTTGTCTGCCACTGGATCCCCCGGGGCACTACAGCGTCCAGGGAGACTGGTTTACCAGGCTCAGAGTGAGCCGGGCTGGGGGCTGATGGGAGGGGTGGTGATGGGGCACTGCGGTGCCATGTCTGAACCTGGGCCGCCTGGGCTTTGGCAGTCTGGCCAGCAGGACTCCAGCGAGGTGGAAACAGATCAGGGAATTTCAGAAGAGCCAGTGACACCCAGGCAGGAAGTTTGCATTCTGGCCTAACCTTGGGGAGGTCACTTTTTCACCATGGGCCTCAGTTTCCTCCTCTGCAATGTGAGTGGCTGCACTCTGCTCCCTGATGTGTTCTTTGGAATTGTGCATGTTTGCAGTGCATTAATTTACTTTCCTCTTGTACAGTCAATGCCTGTATCCAACATGTCTCCTCTTTCTTTCTTTCTTTCTTTCTTTCTTTCTTTCTTTCTTTCTTTCTTTTCTTTCTCTCTGTCTCTTTCTTTCTTTTCTTTCTCTCTCTCTTTCTCTTCTTTCTTTCTTTCTTTCTTTCTTTCTTTCTTTCTTTCTTCCTTTCCTTATTCCTTCCTTCCTTCTTTCTTCCTTTTTTTAAGGACAGAGTCTTGTTCTGTAGTTCTGGCTGGTTCTGAACTCACTTTGCAACCGAGGCTGGCCTCGAGCTCACAGTGATGCTCCTGCCTGTCTCCCTAGTGCTGAGGTCACCAATGTGCACTATTATGCCTGGCTTTCAAATCCTGTTCTCATCCCCCTTCCCTCCCCTCCTTCCCCCTCTCTCCATCTCTTGATCCTCTTCTGCCCTCAGAAAGATCTATTTCTCTGCTTCCTATTATCTGTCTTTTACTTTGCTCTGTATTTATAATTTTGGCTTCTCATATAAGAGAAACATTATGATATTTAATCTTGCATGTCTGATTTATTTCACTTAATATTATCGTCTAAAGGTGCATTCATTTTCCTGTAAATGACTCAAGTTTACCTTTCTTTACAGCATTGTGTGTACATAGCACATTTTCTTCATTCACCTCTTGGTGGGGACAGGGGCTGCTTCCAATACTGAGCTGTTATGAACTGTGCTGCAGTAAACACAGGCTGGTGCCTGTCACTAGAGTATGTTGCCCTTAGCTCTTTAGGGACAATACCTACAGGGGAATGGCTGGGTCAGATGGGATCTCTAGTTTCAGTTTTTTGAAGCGTCATCACACTGATTTTCATGGTGGCTATACTAGATGTATTCCCATCAACAATGCAGAAGTGTTCTTTTTTCCTGCAGCCTCACCAAGATTTGGTATTATTGGACTTTTGATGATAGTTATTCTTTCCCGAGTAAGGTGGGGTCTCAGCTTGCATGTCTCTAGTGACCAGCAGTGCTGAGCGTGTCTTCGTGTATTTATTAGCCATTTGTATCATTTCAGTTGCTCATTTTGATAGTCTTCTTTTTTGAGGGGGCTGATTCTTTTGCGTTTATAAATTCTAACGACTAGTCCTCTGTCTGAGGAATAGCTGGAAAAGCTTTTTCTCAGTCTGTAGGTTTCCTTCTTACTCTGTTGGTTGCTTCATTTGCTTGCTGCCTTTTAATTTGATATGATCCCATTTGTTGATTCCCAGTACTATTTTCTGTGCAACTAGAATTCTGTTGAGAAAGTCCTTGCCTATGACTTCAGAGTTTTACCTATTTTATTTTCCAGCTGGCTAAGTGTTTCTGGGTTTTTTTTGTCTTTTTGATACAGGGTCTTGCTATACAGTTCAGGTTGACCTTGGGCTCACTTTGGAGCCCAGGTTGGTCTCAACCTTGCGATGATCCTCCTGCTTCAGCCTCCTGAGTGCTGAGTGTTTCTGTTTTGACATTTAGTTCTTTGACCCACTTTGGTTTTAGTTTAGTATATGGTGGGAGATATGGGTCTAGAGTCAATCTTCTGTATGCAGAGAGTCAGTTTTCCCAGCGCCATTTATTAAAGAGGTAATCTTTCTTCCACTGTATGATTTTGACCTCTTTGTCAAAAATCTAATACTTAAATGTGCTTGGGGTTGTTTATGCCTCCACTATTCTGTTCCGTTGGTCCACATGTCTGTTTTCATGCAGGTATCAAATTGGCTTTTTCTGTTTTTGTTTTTATATCACTGTAGTTTCATAATGTAACTTCAGTTCTGGGATTGTGATGCTTCCTGCTTTATTCTTGTTACCCAGAATTGCTTTGGCTATTTTGGGTCTCCTCTGGTTCCTTATGAATTTCAGAATTCTTCCCTTAAGGTTTGTAAAGAATGCTGTTGGTATTGGTTTGGACTGCATTAAATCTGGGTACCATTTTTGAAAGTATGGCCATTCGACTATGTTGGTCTGTCTGTCCAGGAACAGGGTTTGTCTTTCCATTTTCTGGTTTCTTCTTTGATTTCCTTTTTCAGCACACTGTTGTAGACCTCTTTTACTTCCTTACTTAGATTAACTCCTAAGTAAAAGGGTCACTTCTTTTTCCTGCCAGTTGCTCTTACAGTGTGCCAAGTACTATGTCTAACATGAGCAGTGACAGTGGACATCCTTGCTTTGCTCCTAATTTTAGAGGGAAAGGTTTCCCCCCTGTTAACATGTGGGTAGTAGATTTGTCATCAATGGCTTTTATCAGATTGAGATAAAAGGCCTATTTTCTTCATGACAGGATGCTGGATTTTGTCAAAGTTTTTTCTGCATCTTTTGAGATGATGATGTGGTTTTTGTCTTTCTGTTTATGTGATAGAGTACATTTATTGATTGGCGTATGTTGGACCATTCTTTCATCCTTGCCAAGAAACCTACTTAGTCATGATGCACAATTTTTTTTGATAATTTCTTGCATCTTGTTGAAGATTTTTGCATCGATGTTTATTAAAGAGATTAGTTTACTCTTTTAGAATCAGGGTCATTCTAGGTTCCAAGAATGGCTTTAGGAATACTCTTCCCCTTTCAGCTTCATTAAAGGGCTTGAGGTCTTTAATGACTTTTGTGGGTCTTAATATCTGACATATTTATAGGACCCTTTTTATGTCATATTATAAATATTATCTGGCACTACTTAGGTGAATGTTTTGCAAAAAAAGACTTTCAACACAACCCTCAATAAGAAATATATTTTACACAGTAACCAAACACGTGCATAATTGAAACAAAGGTTTCATAATTTAATACCTTCCTGCAAAATCAATTCCCTCCCTCCAGAAAAAAATACATAGATCGATTAAACCACAGAGACAGTCCAGAAATAAACCTACACACTTACAGTAAGTTGATTTCCAACAGAAGTGGCAAGGTAATTCAGTGGAGAGCAATCTTTTAAAAAACGGTGGCTCAATTGGATATCCATAAGCAAAAAGAAATACACACAGAAGCATGTAAACTTAGGCACTTCACTTGATGCACGGGAATCGATTAAAATGGGTTGCAGAGCGAGTATGAGCTAAATACAGGGAATAAATTATGCATATGCTCTACAGCAAGAATGGTCCTCGTAGACATTGTATAAGCGGAAGAAGACAAACACAGAAGAGTAACTGTTTTTGGTTGCATTTATGTGGAATTTCTATAAAAGAGGAACAATAGAGAGAAAGCAGATCAGAGGCTAGCCGGGGCTGCAGGCCTGCACCCAGCAGGAGGGCTTTGTGGGCGGTGGAAGTGCTCTGAAACTGGGCTTGGTAGCACGGCTGATTAACTTTATTGAAACCCACCAGACTCTAGTCTGTTAGTGGGAAAATTTGATGATATATAAATTAGAAATATGACAACTAATAAGTTTCAATGTAAAGGATAAAGATGATAAATGACTCACTCGCCCATTTGCACTGTGTCATTTGGGTATGAGGAATTAATCACAAACCTCTCTTCATTGCTTTATTATTCTCTGTGCCTTTATTACATGCATAGCATCACCGTACATAGATATTTTTTATGAACAACTAGTCACTCAAAAACATTAGCAAAGAGCAAGCGTATACAGATCAGGTTTATCTTAAAATATAAGTGCTTAGCCAGCTGTGCCAGGCCTATAATCACAGCACTTGGGAGGCTGAGGCAGGAGGGTCTCTATGTGTTCCAGGCTATCCTGGGTTACATCCTGTCTCAAAAAAACCAAAATAAAACAAGGCAAAAACAAAATAAGACAAAACCCAACCCAACCAAACCTCCACAAAGTTATTTTAAGAAAGAATTTCTATAAGTCTTTCTTTCTTTCGAGAGTTTCCTCCTATGGCGCCCAGTCTGACCTTCAACTCCTACACTCTAGTGTTCCTCCTGCCTCAGCTTCCCAAGCAGCTGGGACTGCTGTGTCTGACTCTACGTTTTTATATGAAATTCAACAGGTACCACTAATAGGCCACAGTTAGCCACAGTTTCAAGCAGGTAAGTGTGTCATATTTACTAAAGTTACAACTGAATACTGGTGAGGAATACAAGGAAGAGCTTTATCTGTCCTCCATAACCCAGGATGGGACCCAGCCTCCTCCAATCCAGCTCTCTAGTTCCCTAACCAGTTTTGGCCATCTGAATGGTTGATTAACTCCCCCCATCATGTGCATAATCAGAATCTCTCAGGGGGCTTAGGATGCTATGCAGGTGGTCTGGGATACTGAGGAGATTCCCTCCTCGGCACTTCTTTCAGTGTGAGCAGTTTGAGAGTGGTCACAAAGGGTTGGCTTCTGATTCTGGTTAAAATACTGAAGTGCACAGATAGATTTTAAAACATGCTTAAAGCAGAGTGCGAGGTCCACTGGCCCAAGCAGCCGTCCTAAGCACCATTCTCTGGTCCTATGCTATCGAGACAGTGGCAATGTTGGTTGACAGCCGAGCAGTCTGTAAATCCCAGAAAACCAGCCTGGATAACCTCAGATTGGTAGCTCTTATGTCTTTTTGGTTCGATTAAAAATGCCATACATTGCCTTCTTAGCTGTTCGCTGCTCTCAGGTCCAATTAGCCTTCTGTATTTGGGCATCTATTTTCAAACCAAATGCAGAATTTCCATTCACACCTTTGAAGCCAATCCGCAGCTCGTTCCAGACTTTCAAGCTGCCTGCATTGGTGGTTCAGTGGTAGAATTCTCATTCCTTCTTGAAGCTTCAATCACTGAATGAATGCAGGATCTCAAAACTCACATTTTTACCAAGTGAGCTTTTGTCCGTCCGGATACACGCTGCACTGCTCACCGGGTGCTAGTGCTGGGTACTCATTCGTGCGTGCGTTTTGTGCCCCTGGGGTGTCGAGTGTGAACGGTGTCTGCCTCTAAGGAACAAGAAGCTGCAAACTGGCTCATGAGCGCTAGGAAAGCCAGTAGCAATCTCCCGGGGAAGAGGATCCTGTTACCCAGGGCAATTCAGGCAACTGTGGCAATAAAGCCGCAGCACAGGCTCTGGATTCAAATGGAAAATTCCTGTCCCAAGAAAGGAAGGGCAAAGTGCAGGAGAGGTTAAACGCGTTGCGCAAAGTTGAGAGGGAGTGAGAGGGAAGGCTGAGCCCTCGTTGGCACTGCCATCGACGGTCATATGATACACTGATCACACAATCCCTGACCCCAGCTCACACTAAGAGACTTTAGTTTCGCAATCCATGAAAAATTTTAGAGCTGCGCGCGAATGTAGCATGAAAGCTGCAGTAATAGGTGATGGCCACCAGATGGCACGCGAGGATCTCTTTCAGCCCAAATTTAAGGCTTTTGTCTACAAGGCTTAATCTCAAACTGTGTGGGCCACCAAAATTTGAGGCTGATAGGTGCCCCCAGCTCACGTGCACGGAGCTGGGGGCACCTATCACAATAAGCTTTTAAGATTCATGAGCAGAGTTTCTCGTTAAAAAAAAAAAGCTTATTGTGGAGGACGTAAGAAACCAGTCGGTAATCATCTTTAAATATGCCAGATTAGGCAGCAGCCCCTTGCACGCTGGCTGATGCATTTGGGAGGTTTTCTCACCTCTCCTACCCTGCAGCTTTTTATTCCAGACACAGACACTGGACACAAGGGGGAGGTGCACTGTTTGGTCCCGGCAGGATCACTCACTTATCACCTACAGGAAACGGCATGGGTCCCTTGCCGGGACCAGGGCTCTGCCTAAAGCTAGGAAGCTGGAGAGGTAACTTTAGATCATCGCCAGGCTGGATATGAATCAGAGACCCCTCTGAAGCTCTGATGAGCACCCTAACCTCCCCCCTGCCTCCCCGTGTGCTCGTCGTATGCATACTCCTGCGGCAGCTTCTGAGATCTTTTGTACAGGCACCCAGTCTATCAACCGCTTAGGGTTTCTCTCAACCTTTAAGAGCCTAAAATCTGGTATTCACACCCCTAGATCAGCTAAGCACATCAGCAGCTTCCTAATTCATACTAAAACTAGATGCCTGGTTATTTTCTGTGGAGAA
This sequence comes from Dolichotis patagonum, assembly GCA_004027295.1. Classification (NCBI taxonomy): domain Eukaryota; kingdom Metazoa; phylum Chordata; class Mammalia; order Rodentia; family Caviidae; genus Dolichotis; species Dolichotis patagonum. Next base: position 101,564 of record PVJX010002401.1, read on the forward strand.
ACAGCAGGGGTGATTAACCCTAGTAATCAGGCGATTGTATGGCAAAGGCGGGCTGTCCTGTGGGGACGTGGGGCTCTGCTCAGAGCCGTATTCCGAAGCTTCACAGCAGGGGGCGCTAAAGAGCCGCGCGTGTTTCCAGCCAGTACCTGCTGCCTGGGAATGCGCCCCGGCTGCACGGGTAGGAAGTGGGGGCTTCTTGCCAAGGGTTCTCCTGCATCCCTGACCCGAGTCTTTGCAAATCTTCGTCTGTGCCAGGAAGCCCCAGGGATTCTGTCTGCTTTTCTCTGCACTGTCCAGGCTGCACACACCACGCCTTTGGGGCTGTCTGTATCCTGAAGCCAATGACCCAGAAGCGTCTTAGGACAAAAGGAACTGGCCATGGCTTTGGGATTAGGAGTTTCAGCCTGGCTCTGGCCTTGGTTTTGTTTTTGTCTGGTAGAGTTTCTTTACGAAGTGCCTGCTGCGTGCTACTCACTGCCTTTAGCATTGTGTTTAAGATGAATGAGAAAGATGCAATTTCTTTGTTCCAAGGAGACTCACAGTCCAGGGTAGTTTGAGAATCAAATCAGAAACACATCCTAACACCTCTTGTTAAAAACAAAGTTGACACATCGTCCCTGTGTTTTTGTCTGGGTGGTTTAACAGCCTACTGTGGCGGGAAGCAGGGGTTGCAGATATCACAGACATGGGAAAAATTATCTCCAGGCAGCGCTGATGGGCCTTCCTCCTGGGCAAAGGGAAGCTATGATGGGATTGGCGCTGCCGGTCCTCTTTCCCCCTCTGCAGCCTTTGTCTTGGAAGATAAGCTGGGGGGACTGGGACCCCCATTGTGTAAACAAATTCAAATCCTCAAATCCATTATTGAGATCCTCGCTCACGTTGAGGTGGAAACGTGTGATCTTCCAGAGAATGAAGGCAGAGTGATGTTGGCTTCTGAAGAACCCCAGGGGATGCTCTGAGTCTCTTCTTACTCCACAGTTTCTCCGTGTGGCCCTTCTGCCCTCTCTGTATCTGGTTATGGTTCCGTCCAGCGTCACACCCTTCCCAGCTGGAGCCCTGCACCTCTTTTCTTGTATTCTTTGGCATAATTGACTAAACAGGGCATTGGAAAAGTGAACTTTGTTTAAACCTGAGGGAAATTACAGGCGTGATGGCACAGGCCTGTAATCCCAGCACTCTGGGGGATGGAGCAGGAGGATTACAAATTTGAGCTCTGTTTGGGCATCTTATGACTTAGACCTTGTCTTAAAATAAAATGGGGATGTAGCTCATTGTAAAGACCCTGGCTTCAATCTCCAGGATCGCCAAAAAGAAAATAACGAAGAGAACAAATGAAAGGTACAAGCTGTATAAAATGAGACCTGTTTCTAGAAAAGGGAGTTTTAAGGAGAAGAATAATGAGGAGGTTTAATTTTCTCTGCCCAAAATTAACTATTTCCCAGCTGGCTTAGCATCTTCTGCATCCATCCTCTACTTGACTGTGTAGTGTAACCTGGCCTCGTCTTACTTCCTGGTTGCTTAGGCTTGGGGTTAACTGACCCTATGCAATTCCAACTCACCTAGAACTATGGCTTTACGTTTCTGCAAAGCCTTCTTGCTCAGATCAAGTGTTTGAGATATGTCGAGGCTGTAGCTGATTTACAACCTTCTTCTGTTATTCTCCTCAGCAGTCCTGCATCCTCCTTCTCTCTTTAATCTACCTGTATAGAAGGCTGAGTGCAATAATTTTCATGCCTGTCCGTATCTGTGCCATCTGCTTCTCTTTCTCGTATGGTCTTTGGGTTTGGCTGGAAGACATGCAGGTAATGGAAAGGCAGCAAACTGTATGCCAGCAGAACTTTTAGAAGGCATGTGGCTTCCTTCTTGGATCACTGCCAGGGGAACATGCTTGGGCTAGGTTGTTGGAGGGATGTGACGGATGTGTGGATAAGCACAACCAGATGACCTGTAGACTTATGATAAACGGCTAGCTCTAGGATGACTTGTTACACAGCAGCAGCTAGCTGACACAACTGCTGCTCACACCCTTATCCTGTCTTTCTTAGACTGCAGTGATGGTGATTCATTGGTAATTAAATGTAACTTATTTCCTAATCTCTAAGGTACAATTTCTCAATCGACCTTCCCTTCTGCAAGACTAAGCTGACTTCTTATCTCTGAAGAGTCCAGAGGATCATTTTTTCCATTTCACAGATGACAAAACCGAGGCATGGAGAGGTTAAGATGACTTGTGCTTAAAGACTGAGTAGGGCTCCAGTCAGCCCCAAGACAGGAAAAAACCTTCTAGACTCTATGTTTGAGGCTCTTTCCCTGCACTGGAGACCTGTTGCCTGCTCAGAGTCCCTCATTCTCATTGCACATTCTAAATAAAGTGTCTGTCCCATGCCAAATTTCCTGATAGCAATGCCTATCTTCCCATAATCGAGGAACATTTGAAAGGTTCAAATACCTCTCCCCTGATGTTGAGTGACTGGTGTGTGATTGCCTAAGAGTCCCCAGGGCTCACGCTTCCTCCATCTGCTGCTCTCAGGAAGCACAGACAGAAGGGCTCCCCAGCACCACGCGTGGAAAATGACACTTCTTCCATCTCTCAGGCCCCTCTTCCCTTTGCCCTGTTTGCAGACAGATCTGGTCCCTCTTGCTTGAGAGCCACCTCTCTGAGGTGGATTCCTGCACTTTCCTTTACCTTTTCGATGATTCTGTACGTGACCTGTGAAGCCTGCTTGTTTGCCAGACACTCGTGGACCTTGGCAGGTGCCCATGGACCTTCCCGGGACTACTAACACTGAAGCAGTGATTCCATCTTCTTTGCTCCTTTAAGAAGGCAAATGGGAAGAGGATGAGGGTGACCTTGTTAAAGGAATAACCTTGCCTGCTGCGGGTTTAGAGGGCAGTGAGTCATTTGAAAATGATTTGGACCACAGCTTGCAGCTGAACGGGGCCGTAGACAAGCACACAGCAGGTCACAGTGCAGAGCCCTGGCTTTCTCCTGGCAGGCTGTAACTGAACCAATTCAGGGCCTCCTGGACACTGGCCACAGTCCTGTTCTCACACTGCATGCATTCTTTTCCCATGGTGTCCTGTGTTTCCTAAGCAAAGTGATTCCCCAAAAGAACCAAGTCAAAGTTCCATTCACTCTTACTGTGTCATGTGACCGGAAATTTCCTTAAGCACAGACGGCATATACAAACAAAACTGACAGAGTAGCGGGGCTCCTGGAGACTTGAACCCCCATTTCTCACACTTGGCCCCTTTCCATTTTGAGAAGTCACCTCCTCTGGTCCAGTCTTTGTCTCTGGGAAAAGAGCTGTTAGCAGACACCACAGTTATGCAGCAGTAGGAGCACCCAGGTAGAAGACAGGGCTTCTCCACTTCCCCAGGTGCTTAGAAGCATAATACAGGACCCCTAGATTTCCCCCAGGGCCTGTCACGGAATCCTCTCCTGCCACCCTTCTCTCCCCAGGAGTCCTGGTCCATCCTCTCGCTCTAGCCCATCCCCGCCTTCTCCTACAGGATGCCTTTTACTGGGGCTTTCACGTAGGATCTGCATTCTTTGGGTCTGGGTTCACCCAGACACATGTGCGGGTTGCTGGCTTTAGTGGTTCTGCCCTGTGAAGATTATTTAGAAAACTCAGTTAAAAGTTAAAAACAAAAGGGAAGAAGAATTCATGGTTAGGGACTGTAAATATGAACTTCTCTCTCTTGTTTCTAAAATAATGGAAAGACAGACATGAAATGGAAGTGTGAAAAGTTCAAGTACAAAAGCATTCACTGTGACCTTGAGGTAGCTGGTCTGGCCACTGCGGTGGTGCTCTAACCTCTCCTCCCACTTCAGGCAGGGGACACTGTCTTTCTTAAGGCTCAGCCCCAAAACTCTATGTTTTTTATTTGCCTTTTTACCTCTTGCTTGTTTTTTCTCATGCCACAGATCCAACCAGTCAGGAAATCCTGGCAGTCTCTATTTTCAAGACATTCCTGGGATCTATCTCTTTCTCCCCCACTTCTAGCGTGCCTGGTACTGTCACCATCTCTAACCTGCATAATTACAATTGTGTCTTAACCTTTCTCCTGGATCTTCCTCTCCCGCTATATATTCTGTGTTAGAGATCACAGCCAGGGTAGCCCTGTCAAACATAAGTAGTGTGAAATTGGTGCTCTGTAAGCCTTTGTATGAAAATGTTTAGAAAGTATTTCTCCTCCGTACTGATCATTCGGATGTTCTGACAGGGGCCCTAGGACCTGCCTGTCCTTCCCTCAGCAGGGTGGGCCTCTCCCAGCTCTTAGGCTGGGGCTTCCTTCTCTTCTTTGCTGCTAATGACTCAAAGATGCTGGCATGAGGTAATAGCAGAAACAGGCTGAGTTTTCTCGGAGGTGATTAATTTTTATTTCCTGCTAGCTACGTTGGGCCCGTGGTTCTCCCAAGAAGCACAGAGAAGTGATTGGAGCTGAACCTTGCCACAGTGGGTCCAACGGATCCATTGGAGACTGACACAGGAGAGCAGTTGGATGCAAACTGAAAGAACCCCTGCAAAGTCGAGTGGAAACAAATGAGTCTTGGATAAGCTTCATTAACCGGCAGATATTCTCTGCCTTCCCCTCCTCACCCACTGTCTCTCCTCGGAGGGCTGCTCTGCAAGCCACATTCCTAGGTCTGTTCGCTGCAAATTCTAATATGAAGAGTTAGTGGCAGTAATGATGGGTAATGATTATTAACCACTGATTTGGTGTCAGACGATATTCTAAATGTTCTGTTCATTCATTTCCTTGTTCTTTCATTCAGCACACAGGCGCATATGCACACACACACACACACACACACTGAGTACTTATTATATACTTAAAGAAATACACAGAAAAATTAGAGCTTACTTTCTGGTATGGGAAGACAAAAACATATAATTAGAAGTTACAATTACATGTTAGGGGATGATGAGGCAGGGGAGAAGGAAGGAGTACTTGGGTGCAAAGGTTGTAATATTAAGAAGTGGGTCCAAGTAGGACTTGTAGTCAGTGACATACTTGTAAGAAGGCTACTGCTGTGGGTAACTGGGGGCACAGGATTTTGGGCAGAGGGACATCCCCGTGCAAAGACTTTGAGGTGACAGCAGCCTCAATGCTCCAGGCCCAGGAAAGGGCTCTGTGGCTGGAAAAGACGGAGGACAGGGACAGAGCAGATGGGGTCAGAGGTGCAGAGGTATACAGAGGCCCCCGAGGAGTCTGGAAGGGTCAGCTTTCAGGGGTCCACCCTATTCCAGGATGACCTCACCTTGATGGCTGTATCAGCAATGACTTTGTTTCCAAAGATGGTCCCATTCTGAGGTCCTGAGGATTAGGACTTTCACCTGTGGGAGTTTTGGAGCACACAACTCAAACTGTAACAGTTTTAGAGAGGAAATGGGAAATTCATCATTGGCAAAAGAAAATAGAATATTTGTTTGATATGCTGGCAGGTATGTAGATATATTTGTGAGTCTCTAAAAATGTTCTTTTGACTGCTTCAATTTTCTCACTGATGTGAAAAGCAAGACCATTAGCTGAAGGTGTGATAATGGCAGATTGAGAAGTGGGGAAGCTGTGAAATTGTTTTTAGCAGATGGGGCAGTGAGCAGACTAAGGAAATACAATACGGCAGCTGGGTAGCTTACAGGCACACCTGACTTCTTTGTCTTGCATTTAAACAGAGCACTTCATGTGACTGCAAATTTTTTCAAGCTCCTGTTGGAAGAAAGGGGCAGGAGAGTTGTGATTTGAAAGGTTTTGTAAAATGAGTACAGCACACGGACAGAAGGGGAGGCAAAGGCCTGAGAAGACAAGAAATAAAATTGCAATGATAGAGCTTGGAAATAAAACTGAGAAGGAAGAGAGGGCTTTGCATAGAAATACTGTGGTTACTCCAATTTTATAGATGAAGAAAGTCATGCACAAAGAAGTTAAATACTGCCAGAAGTTCAATCCATGGCAGAATCAGAATCCAAAGCTGGGCAGTGTGGCTCAGAGCACAAGCTCTTAGCTGCCTAGGAGAGACACTAGAGCAGACACACGGAGGACAGAGGGAGGAAGAATGGACATCAGATTAGAGCTACTACATTGTCCTCTGCACTGACCTGCCACGAAGCAATAGGCATCACATTCTTATTCTCTGTAATGTGGCATTGCATAATTCCAGGGATTTCTCTCTCTTTGGAGAAGGAGCTTTTCTCTTTTAACCTACCATCCTCCAACTCTCCCTTTCTTTCCCCCTCAAAATTATACAATATTCCATTGACCATGTGATCCCTTAAATTCAGTTTCACCCTGTGCCCACAGACACCTTCAGATGCATTTGTTATTATTTCTACCATCAAAATAAGATAATGAGGCTTTAAATACTGATGAACCCGGAGGTTGATTAATAGCAGACCTAGACTTCATAAGAAAACCTTTTAATCCTATTGTTTTTCTGTCTCTTAAAATACTTTCTTTAAAAAATAGTGTTTTCTTGAATTCAAAATAGAACGACTGGAGCGGAGCTGAGATTTCAACCTGGAGAATATCAGGAATAGAGTGGAACGCTTTCCTGATATTATGTGGATTAAATTCCAGCAATGGTTGCAGAGTTCAAGTTTGTGACCACTGATAACCCTTTCGTTCTTGACTCTAGATACGTGAGGGCATAAGTGTCTATGTTAGTACAAGAAAGGCTGATGCATATGGTTCAGTTATGAAATATTCTATTGTTTACATAGTGTTTTGTATAGAAGATCAAGTTTATTTTTTGGGGGGGCTGTCTTTATCAGTAAAAATTCTTCTGAAATGTGGCAAATATTCCTAATAAAGAGTATTCATTCAAACATTCATTTATTCATTCATCAGATTTTTATTAACCCTTTGCTAAGTGCTTGGAATTGTTCTAGGAGTTGGATCCTTTCCTTGAGGAAGTTTATGATCCATCAGATAAGATGGAGGCATACACAAGCAAACCCCTGTCAGTGCTGCAGGAGAGAAATGTGCTGATTGCTAAGAAGCACTGAGTGGGGATCACTCAACTGCCTGGATGTGGACACCAAGTTGAAAGTCTTTTTCCTTAATTTCTTAAAGTTCTATAGGGAGTTCAGGAGAATAATTGCATAACCTTTATAATTGTCTTCTCCAGAAGGGTTTTAACATGACCCACACACCTTCAACAACAAAGTGCACACCACACTAATACTTCAAGACAGGCAGAGGGTGGAATGATTTCCTCAGCTTGGAGTGGCCATGAAATCTAGCAGACAGACCCTGTGACCCATGACTGTGCACAGGAAGAGGCCATGGACAGGTTAGAATTGAGGGTTCCTCTGAGCTTATTATAGGAGACAGTCCGTCCAGGTTTGTTGTCAAACTTGTGCCTCTCCAACTCCCAGAAAATTCAAAATCATCCTTTTCCAGAAAGTTCCAAGGATGGTTGGATTCTCGATCTGCCATTGGGCACATTGTTGGTCTGCTACTTCTCTTTCCCCAACAGCCACTCATGACCTGGTGGGGCTGACCTTGTTCATTGTTTCTGGCGGTGGACTTTTGAATATTTCAATAGATCTTTACATTTCCTGTACTTTCCATAATTTTTCCAATGATATGTTGTAGTTAACCTTCAAATATCAAAATTCTGAATTAAAAACAGTGAAAATGAAGGGATTCGAGCAAATGGCTTCAAAACCCATCTCAGCTCAGCATCTGATTTTAGAGAAAGAATGAAGACAGAGGAAGAGGGGAATGTATGATGGGGGGACAGTGAAGAATTCTGTGACAAATGCTTCTCAGAGCTGCTCTCTTTCACTTAGAGTCAGGTGCTGGGAAAAAGGCTTTATACAATCAAAAGTATGCAGTCACTTCAGTGTAACTTCATAATATTTGTGTCCCTAAGTATCTGGCAGTTCTTGGTAATGTACCCAGATTTGTAGTAGGTGTTTTTTTTGAGCCCATCTGAGAGTGTTTTTCCTTTATCAAAATCTAACTCTGGTCCTGTGGAATGAAACGAGATGTTTTGTAGGCAATGAGTGGGGCCTGTGGCCTTACTTCTAGAGGGAGGACTTCTAGTTCCTCCTGAGTGTCACAGGTACTGCCCTGCCTCTGCAGCCCTGCATCACGGGTACCACCCGTGCTCCTGGTTCTGGCCCACATAGGTTTCTGCTCAGCACAGTGAAGGGAGTTGGAGGTGAGGGCTGAGAACACTAGCAATGGGCTGTGAGGCAACCTGGACTGAGGAAGTAGATTGCCAAGGCTCGTGGGGGAGGACATTGGCCTGTCTTTGAATTTTGCAAGCACCAGGCTCAAAGGCAGATGGGAAACATACGAATCCAGAATCAGAAGGGCTTCTTAACCCAGAATCAGAAGGGCTTCTTAACATTGTGCCGCATTGCTCGGCATAATAAACTTGTGTATTCACCTCTTGAATTTTAACTTTCTTATCTCTTTGCTAATGGTCACCTCCTAGTGGACAGTGCTGTTATAATTTGTTTTCCAGGGGATAAAATCCACAGGCTTTTGCACAGCATGGGTGCTATTCACCACACCATACTCATTTGCTCCGTGCAACATTACCCTCTCTCTGTCTTTCTGTTCAATCCCATCTCTAACCATGACCCCAAGGCGTCACACTTTTCTTGATAACAAAACATGTCACTCAACGAGTTCTAAGATCATTAGCTCTGTGAAGCCTGCCTGGACCCTACCTGGAGTTACTTTGTCCTGGCTCTGGGTTCCTTCACTGTCACTTTCCTCCGCTGACGACAGCAGTCGTTGCTGTGGGTTGTAATTACATTTCTTAGATGTTAGTTTGTCATGTAAGACCATAGGGAACTAGAAAGCAAAGGGTAGATAGATCTCTGTCTTCACCCATGACTAACACCATGCCAGGGACAGATAACCATTTATCAGGTGAAGGAACGAACTAGTGAATGCAATCATCTAAGACCTAACTGACCTGGTTTTAGAGCAAAGATCTTAAGTTGTAGTCAGATCAGAATTTACATGAGAGTTTGTTAAAAATGAGTATTTTTAGGCCTTAGCCCAAAAGATTTTGATTCAGTGAGGTTTAGCAATTTTCACTAAGTTCAGTCCCCATTGTTAGCTCTGGGGATCTGCCTCGACCTTGGGGACCTTGAGAATCCTTCCTTGGGAAGGTTTGTTCTTTTTCCCTTTTCCTAGATCCTCCAGTCCAAAGCAACATGGCTGTTTACTGAGTCTACTTGTCTCCTCCCTCTCCAGTGGTCCCCATTTCCCATCCCTGTATAAACCCAAATCCCCCAGTGGCTATGCCCTGAGCAAGGTAGTACCGTGCCCGAGCAGACACACACAGTCACAGGATCCAATGTAACTGCATATTTGCATTTTGGTGATCTTTTAAATCCAAGAGGATTTGAGGAAAATAGAGCCCCATTTGGGTTCTGGGTACTGTCACCTCATTAGTTTCTGATGAGATTGACAACTCTAAGTTGAACGGTCTGCCTTTTAGGTTCAGTCTTTTTCTAAGTGAATATTGATGCTGTGTTTACCGTTAATTAATATTCATTGCGATAAATGAATTACACTCATTCACTTATAATTATATCCTTCTTGCATAAACAGGCTTTTAATAACAGACCTTCCAGGATGGAAAAAACGGACTGTCTGCCCCCAGCCTTGCCTGATGCCAGGAAAGCCGCCTCTGATGTTGGTAATGGAGATTTCAATTTGTTACTTAGCGCAGCGGAAGCATCTGTGGGTACAACGTTAGCTCTTCTAAGTTCTAACTCCAGTTCTGTCAACACTGAAGTGGATTCTTGGGCCAAATCCTTTCCTCCCTGGGCTTCAGCCTTTATATCTGAAAAACAGTGATTAGGGCAGATCAATGGTTGTCATCCATGGCTACTTAATAGGATTACTGGGAGGAATTATTTAGAATACCAAAGCCTAGGCCATGCGCTGGATCAATTAAGTGAAGTCTCCATGGGAAGGGCTCAGGCACCAGCATTTTTTTTAAAGACCCCTGGACAGAACATTTTTGAGAATTTTGGGGTTGCTAACCACTGATCTTGGCATCATTCTCATGGGACTTCTGGTTGCTTGTGGTTCCTTGCTTGGGTTGTAGAACACACAGGGCCCAAGGAAAGCCTCCAAATACTAGCTCAGTTCTGCTCTGTGCTCCTGTGTGCTGAGGGCTCACTTGGCACCAGCCTCCGGGTGTTGCCTGGGAGCAGAAAGGAGGGAGTGAGATTTGCTGAGCATCCGCGATGTGTAGGAGAAATACAGCAATTTTTTTTCTGCTGGTCTTCAGGTATCTTTGCAAGTCCACCATGTGCCAAGTGTGGGGATTGAGCAGTGATAGGCAAGACATTTTCTGGCCATGCAGAAGTAATTATCTGAAGAAAGACTTTCAGCTGATAATTATGTAAGTTTAAGGAGTTGTAAAGGAAATGTATAGGTTGCTGCCAGAGCATAGAGTAGTGATGTGGGGTGTCGGTGAGAGAAATTTTCATTATAAAACACTATTTGAGACCTTAGGTTGGGGAGTAAGATGGTTCAGTTAATAGATGATGAGGTGGATTGGTGCTAGGTGATGCCATAGAAAGCAGGCATTGTTATTATCACTTCTGCTTTACAGATGAGTAAATTGATGCCTGGAGTGGTCCAGCGCTTTTCCTGAGATCCTAGCAAACACTGTGGTTGTAACATTTCAGCTGGGTAGAGTATGAAAAAAAAAATCAAGATCATATGGTGGGGCAGAGATGGCCAAAATAACCCTGACTGGATAGATATCAGCAGAAGCAGGGAAGGAATAAAGTCATATTTTCAAAGAAGGCAGCCTACAGGTAGAAAATGCCATCTGCTAACCTGAGTCGCAGGTCACATGGAGTCTTGTAAAGAAGTGCATCATAGTGTTCAATGTGAGCTCAGGATGGAAGTGGGGTTTCCTGTGAGGCTGGTGGCATGATCAAAGAAGGGACCCATCAGCAGCTGGTGTTTGATCTGCAGCAGAATGTAGTCCAGAGCAGGGCAATGTTTTAGCCTGCTGTAGGTTGCCCCTAATTCCACTGGCTTAGGACCCTGAGGACATCAGGACTATGCTAGATCAATCATGCAGTTTGCCTAGGAAACACGGTGAGCATCTCATCTCATCATGAATGAGGCTCAGATGGAAGATGGAGAGGACAGGCCAGGCCAGATCAGTGCTAGAGCTTTGAAGCTGAGATCCAGGGCTTTAAACCTATACCTACTTCAATGCTCTGACCTGAGGGTAGGATTGGTGCTGGGAACTGTAGTCAACCTTCTTATGAGGATGGTGATGAGTAGTTCCAGCTGTTGGGAAGCAGATGTGCAGAAGTGTTAGGTAGACAGGCCTGATTGTCTGTTCCAATGGCCCTCAGTGGGCAAATCGGTCTCATTTCCCTGGGAACTTGCTAGAACATATCTGGTGTGGGCATTTTTTTTGGTGAAGTTCCACAGGCAAATTTCATGTACACTTCTGGCTGAGAATCACTATTCTAGATCAACCTTTTCAGTTTTTAGATGAGGATATGGAGGCATAGAGGGATGTCACTTACCCTAAACCATACAACTATTAATGGCAAAACTGGAACTAAAACCTTGTTTTCTTTATTCCCAGTCCAATATACCTAAATGTTCATCTCAGAAATTACCATGAATAGCCCCAGCACCTCCATCAATGCATTCACTATTTACAAGATGCTTCCCTGCCTCTGGCATCCTGTGTTCTTCATGACTGAGAAGAATCAGAGACTGTGTGAAATTAAATTATTTGCTTGCCCAAGGATATATGGGTAAACCAAGAAGAATTTACTCCTTTTTCCTAATCCTGAGAACTTTCACAAGTACCAAGTACCATATTATATAAAGCTAGTGCCTCTGTTTTTCTCCCAGAAGGCAAGTCCTGACCTTTCTCAACCTGGATGCTCTACTAATCTCCAGTCCATTTCCTGTGCATGTCAACAACCAAGCTCCTAATGTAGTGTAGCAATGAGGCTAAAGGGGACCCCAACAATTAGGAGAATGGAGGCATGAGTGACATTTGAATAACTGGCTGGATGGTTAGAATGCATTTGGCACCCCAAGGGCTCCAGACCAGAGTCAAAATGCCAAACACATCAAGCTCAAGTGTCACTGAGGTCTGAGCTCAGCTGCTCCCTTAGCATTTGCAAAATGTCCTGCCCACACTCTTCTCCTCCCACCCTCCCTTGGCCATTTGCAGGAGCAGATGAGCTGAGGTTGTGCGCAGCTGATCCTAGACTTGCTGGTTAATTATCTTGGCCTGTAATTAGCATTTCCTTTTCCTTGCTCCTTGCCAACTCCCACAGTTAATACATCATGTCTCTCCCCACAGACTCCTTTGAGAAGGCTCTGAGGAGGCTGCGGAATAAAACTTTCTGCAGGTGGCAACCTTTGGAGATGTTCCATGTGTTCACTGTCCTATCAAGTCGAGTGAAACTCCCTGGCATCATCCTTGATCCATCTCCCTCAAACTCAACATCAGTCACCAAATCCTACCAAGGTTCCCTCTCGAACATGTCATAAAGGTGTCTCTGTCTTTCCATCTTTATGCCTGCTGATTCATTTGGGCCTTATCACCTCTTATGTGTACTCTGACAGTACTTTCTTAATGACCTTCTTATCCAGTCCCACAGCGTCTCCTCTACCACAAGTGCAGAATCATCTTTCCATTGCCAGTCTGCTATGTCACTTTCTTGCTGAAATGCCCATCATCTTAGACTGGCATATCATGTCCTGTGCAATTCAGCCTATTTTGCTAGCCTGCCTTTCACCTAATTTTTATATTCTATTAATTTAGAACTGCTTTCTTCTCCATTCACATCTCAATATACATGTATATGTGCATATGCATGCCTCACACATGCACAGCACACCTATGCAATGCTGCTAAATGATGAGGAGGACAGGAGACAGGGTAGGAGGAGATCTGATTGCTTTAGGTGAATCCTAAGATTCATTTGAAGAAAGGAAAAAGAGATTTACTTATGTGGTTTGGGACACAGGACTATAAACTACAAATTCATTTCCATGGGAAATGGGAAGCTCCTTGCCATAGGAAGTATGGTTGTTTGAGCACCAGGTGGCTCTCCTGGGAAGTGCATAGTTGTGTCCCTTGGAGGATTCACTATAGCCATCTCTCCAAGATGGGTCAGTGTACTTTTCACATTGGGCTTAATCTGCGTGTCAGTGACCCTCAAATGACATTTGAATCCAAGATTCTGTAAACTTTGGGTACAAAATCCAGTTCTTTTGTATCTAGAAAGAGATTTATGCTGGGGAAACTCACCCAGATTTCTCTGAACATTTGTGTCCACATTCTATAAACACAGAAACCCCTCACACATACAAACCTACACAAATACACCATCTCTCCCTAACATGAACCATCTCTAATAGGTGTGAGGATTTACCACATACCAGCTTATTTTCAGATGACTACCAGTATTCCCTGGACTCACATAATCACATATTTCACTCCAAGAGCATGAGGGGAGGAGAAACGGGAGGAGAAGTTGAGTACTATGAGGGAGGTCCTGTGATGTGGAGATGACATTTGCCCACCATGCCTCATTCTTTGTGTGTCACATGGAATTGTCAGTATCCTGAATTATAATTCCAAGTCAGCAACTTCATTAATTAAATCATTCCCAGGCCTAGAGGGCCAGTTGTTGAAAATGTTGAGCCAGTTTCCATTATGAGGTCTTCTTGAGAGCTTAAAAGGAAATTTTGATATTGTGTGAGTGTCCTCAGATACTAAGGGTGTTAAACTATGGCTCCATCACTCGGTGAAGATTCTCATCACTTCTGGGATGGATCCCATGATGAGAAGGCACCAAAATTCTAGTACTTACTATCACAGTACTCTGAGAAGGCATGATGCTATGGACTCAGTGTCTTCAGGTTTATTGAGCAATTGCTTAGAAAAGAAGTTACTTTATGCTTTCAGGATTGGTGTGGTAGCAGGAACAAAAGTCTAGTGTTAGGGACCCTAATTATGTTCTCTTACTAGGTCTGTGATTGGAGGCACATCTCTCTGTTTCCTGGGTTCAGACTCTATCTCTGGTACATGGCTAGGAGGGAGAGGTAAAAGGGGAGAAGGAAGCAGATCAAATGGCTGCATCTTTATTCTAGTGTGAATATGCTAGGATTTTCTAATATTTACCTGAGAGGCTGGCAGTATTTCCTGTAAAAGGTAACATATTTATTTTATGTTTTGTAGACCATGTGGTCTCTATTGTAACTACTCAATAATGTCAACACTGTATGAGAAATAGTCATGGACAATAAATAAATTAATGTGGTTTTATTGCAATAAAATGTTATTGTCAGCCTACTCAGGGGGCCTAAGGGAGACTTTTGCTGGTCTCCAGGTTAAAGAAAAGGTGCATATAAGACATCAGCAATTACAACAGGCAGCAGAAAGTAGAATGCAAGAGCAGCCTGTATCTTTACTGTTTAATTCTTATACAGGTTGTTATCACATATTTACATTCTTCTATATTGTTCTAACCAGCCTATGTGTGATTCTCAATGCTAAGTCATAGTTGCATAAGTGTGTTGTGCTCTGCACCTACACTAGACAGGTGTTCACATCTTCAGGTGTCCTCAAACACCCCAAAATTTGACTTAGTCTGAGTGGTTCTCTATGGTTATTAACAGAATGAGCAGCAAATTGACCTTGCTTTGCTGACCTTTGGTTTGTCCACCCTCTTTTTAGTTTTTCTATTTTCTGCATAATGGGGCTTGTTATTATTATTTGTTTTCACGTGTATGTGGACCTCCATTCTAAATGAGTCCATTGCTTACCTTTTGGCAAGACTTCTCACACCCTGCCAGAGTCAAGAGGTTTCAATCATGGGAAGACTTTCCTCTTAGATTATCTCAGAATTCTACTTTATTCAGTGATGAAAATCTGTTTCATTAAGGAAGAGACAAGAGTCGTTATTCTCACTGCTCTCAAAGAAGTCCTAGTTTTCAAGATTTCCCAAAACACTGTGCTATGTTTTGGATAAGTGGTCCCAAATGGCTTGATTGAAGGTTTGGCTCCCAGTCCATGATGATATTGGAAGCTGGTAGTGATGCAATTAGAAATGGAGGTTCTAAGGGATCTACTCCCTTTCCTTCATTCAGCTGCGGGCACGGAACTGCCCTGGTGATTATCCATGTTTAAGATTAGGAGATTGTGCTGCCTGAGACAGCAGATCATTAGTTCCAACACCAGTGAGATCTGGAATAAGAGCCAGCTGGAGTCAGAGGGACCTGGAGCTAGTGTTGTCTGATCCTTCAAATACTAGAAACTTGAATTGAGTTAGTGCTCATCAATTCCTCTTTCTCCTCTTTCTTGGCCCAGCACAGCCTGGAGCCCATGAACCAATGTGCCAGCCCTGAGAGTGCCTGTTGGCATGCCATCAACACCATCACAAGCTCCTTCACAGAAAACTTCACCACCAATAGCAGCTTTGCCTACAACTGCAAGTTTTCCTTTCACCCTTCTGCCTCTTCCTGCTTCCCTTCTGCCTGTTCCTGCCATGATCTTCAATAAACATGGCTACTCACTATGAGGTGTACACCTGGAAATTCTTTCCTTGATGTGCACAAGAACATTGACTGCCTTGGCCCATTCAACTGTAACACTGGAATCTTTGTTCCTTTGAAGGGAATATTGGGATGCCAGCCCTTTCCTATTTCTCTTTGCTTTTTGGCCACTAGGAGGTAATGAATTTCCTCTCCCATATGCTTCAGAGCCAAGTGACGATGGAATGAAAATTCCAAAACTGTGAGCCAAAATAAATAATTCTTCTTTTAAAATTGCTCAGGTATTTTGTTACAATTAAGACAAGCAGACTTGGGGCTGGGGATTTAGCTCAGTGGTATAAGTGCCTGCTTGGCAAACGTGATGTCATGAGTTCGATCCCCAGCACCAAAAAAAAAAAAAAAAAAAGACAAGCAGACTTAACACTTTGAAGACTGGAGCATGTGATGAGTAGGAAGTAGGTTGAATAGCCTTAGAAACGAGAGCTAGCATTTACCACCTAAGTTTGGCATCAAGTGTCATACTGATCTAATATTGGCAGCTTTTAGACATCCTCCCGTATAACCACTACCCAAAGGTACCAATTGTATCACATTTACCTATTTCTCAGATAAGGCTTTAGCTTACCTTCATCCTGGGACATTTATATTTTGCTGGTCAGGAAAATTTCTCTTACTCTTAGAAATAATCTTACCATATTCCGCTCACCACTCAACTGAATATACTTCTCACAGTTATTTTCTGCTGTGACATAGCTTATTGGTACTTGGTACTGTAAGTATTTTAGGGGTAAAACACATCACTAGTTCCTTTCTGGATCTTTTCTGTGGTACCGAGCCAAGTATTTTAACATACAAAGAATTCTTGGTTAGCAGTCATTGAATTAATACTTCAACAAAATTAACAACCCTCATTAATCGGGTTTTGCATTCTGCTACTTTGGGTCCATGCAGGTGGGGCTCTGCTGTCAGTGTCTAGAATATGTTGGATATGATCACTGACACAGGTGTGATTTGCTCAGGTTTCCCTTGCACATGAGTGCATGGATTTTCACGATAATTCTATGGAGCCTATAAATTTCTCAATTTATATTACACAGACTGAAACTTTGAGTCCTGAGCCTGCAAAGTACAATGTAAGAGCAGATGACCTTGGTGCTTAGGGAGAGCAAAAGGATTTGCCCAATTTTGCTAATTAATTCTGGGATCTATCACTCCCTGAGCCTTCCAGGGTGATTCCAATGGGCTGATGCTTGTTATTTTACTGAAGAATTCCCACTGTAATTTCCCCTCCATCATTAGTGAAACAGATGTGTGCAAACATTCTCTATGTACCAAAGCCATTTTTTACCACAATTTATAACATATAGTTGCTCCTACTTGATTTCAAATTTGTTGAATTGAGTTTAAATTCAGGGAAGTTTTTTTCCCAGGCCTATGACAGTGCCAAGTGCTGCATGAGTCACAGACTTTCAGAAAATTGAAGTGGGACTCTGAGATTGATGATTCTAGTGTCCTATTTATCAATATCCTCAAATATCCTTAAAAGAAGGTGGTGAATGTTTCCAGTGGTAGAAAGTCTTATGACTTGAGGTTGTGCATTTCTTTTTTATTACAACTCTTATTAATATTAATTGTAGTGCTAGCTTTCATTTTCATGATGAGCTACCTCAAGAAAGTATTTTATTTTAGCATTGTTTTTTACGAGGTTTTCGGAACGAAGCCTGGGCATATTTTATTGCTGCTGCTTCAGTGTTGAGAAATGGAGAGGCCTGTCTGGCTCCAAGTCATGAATCTAGCACAGGATCTCCTAGCAGCACAAACAAGGTGATACCAACTGTGTTAAGAGCCACCGCCTGCCGCGTTGAGATAAGGTCTCACTGTGTAACTCAGCTCATCTTGAGCTTTCTGTGGAGACTGAACTGACCTTGATCTTGCAGTGATCCCTCTGCCTCAGCCTCTCAGGGGCACCACTGTTCAGGTACTCATTTTCCCTTTCACTCTGCCCGGAGAAGTTTGTGGACCCACCGGCTCACCCTTTTTCTCAACTTAGGTACCTAAGCCTGGTTTTAACAAGGTCAGGAAATGATGGTGCTGCTAGGTCTAGGCCTCTGTCCCTAAGAATGAACACCCAAACCAAGTAGAATATTATGAAATAAATACTGGAAATTTGAGAGAATGAAGGGCCTAAGTGGGGAAAGATTTATCTCCCATCCAAGTACTAACCAGGCCCGACCCTGCTTAGCTTCCGAGATCAGACGAGATCGGGCGAGTTCAGGGAGGTACGGCCGCAGACGGGAAAGATTTATCTATGTTTTGATTTAAGCAAAATGGGAGAAAGGGAAGCATGATAACAGAATTCTCTGACAGGAACGCTCAGTAGGTACTAGGGGAAACAGTAAAAACGAACCCTAAGAGATTAGAAAAATAATAAAAATTACTTCTGAAATGAAAACAAACTATGCAGAATGAGTGCAATTACCTAGAGGAGCTTCAAGTTGAATTATTGATTTAAACTATACACTCAATATACACTTTAAAAGATAAAGCGAAATGACCACAAACTAATGAAAAATAAAAGAGAAATGCAAGAAAGATTCAGGAGAAAGATTCCAGAAGAAAAAATGATTTTGGGCTTAGAGTTCTACGTCTAGCCCTGGAAGATGGAAGACTTTGGAAAATATTTAAAGAATATCAGTGGGGAAAAGATTGATTCCAGAATTTGCGACCAAAGACTAAAACACTCCAAAAACATGAAATTGTGAACATTTTATAAGAAACTTGAAGAAGTATGCCTTCTAAATTAAAATGTAATCGGGAAAAAGATATCAGAATAAGGAAGATGGAAACTGTAAGAAAAAATCTGATCCTTAATAATTTCTGTAAATCTCATTCTTAGACATAAACCAGTTTCTTAAAATAGAAGAGGAAGTGCTAAAACTGCTTTAATAACTCAGAGTAAAAATTCCAATCATTTTAACTGGAAAAGGAAAATAACATAAGTGCAAACATTCCAGGAGTCTCTTCTTGAGGAAATATAATAAACACTGTTTATTTACTTTTAAAATTTTCTATTTAAATACACATAAGTGTTTGTTAAGTGGATTAAAGATACTTAACAGTAAAATAGAAATGCAAGTATAACTAAAAATCATAAGAGAAAAAAGTAAAAAAGCCAAATTAGATAAAAGAAAAAAAGGAAAAGAGAACTAGTAATGAGTTATATAAATTTAAAGCATAAAGAGCTCAGAGCCAAATGGATTCAATAAATAATTCTACTAAACATTTAAGAAAGAGGTGGGATGCTGGGGTCACAGCCACACACCAGCCTTTTCCTGTGAGTCACCACCATTCACAGACTGTGGGAGAAGAGAATAAGAAGTCATCAAGAATCAAGTCCTCCCTGTGAACTGGTGCCACTCACAGGCCACTGGGGAGACAACCAGATGCCCATCCCTTCTGGTGCGTGGGCTGGGGAACAAGAAGAGCCCTCCTCTCCCTGCTGTAAGTGACTGGCTGATCTGGAGAAACACAGGCTGTGATGATAACTATTGAGGTAAAATACAACTTAATGCTTGTAGTGTTTAGTGTTTCACTGAATTTGCAGGCCTGAAACTGGTAGTCTGATCATCTATTCAGAGGATAACAATATGCAATGTAGCATGTATGGAGGATCTCCCTCTGAAGGTGGTAGCCATTGTTAATTCCCTATCATCGTATTTTGAAGTTCTGTATCATATTCATTGATTTTTTGTGTTGGGCTTTATTCTGTTTTGTTTTGCTTGATTTTATTATATCTGATGGCATGGGCAGCTATTTTAAAGATAATGAAGTAGGTTGTGGTAGCCATTTTGCATTTATTATTATCTTTTTTTGAAGTCCTGTATTGTATTCGTTGTTTTTTTAAGCTTTTTTTTTTCACCAGGGATTGAACTCATGACCTCATGCTTGCCTGGTGGGCACTTGTGCCACGGAGATAAATCCCCAGCCCATTGTTTTGTTTTTATTGGTTCTATTCTGTTCTGTTTTGTGTGATTTTTTACTATGTCTGAAGAGATTGGCAGCTATTTTGAAGACCACAAGAGGCATTACGGTAATCATTGTTGATTTCCTATTGTTTTGAAGTCCTGTGTCACTTACAGTGGTTTGTTTTGATTGGCTTTATTATCTTTAAAATAAAAATGAAAAGAATTTAAAAAATGAAAAGAGAAACAATATCAATATTACACAGATTATCCTGGATAATTGGTAGAGGAATCATGTTTTAATTTATTTTTAAGATCCACATAATTTTAATAACATATGACAAGCATGGTACAAAAAAGGAATACTACAGTTTACTTTCCCCTATAAATATAAAGTCCCAAACTAAAAAGTAACATATGGGTTCTAGGAAAATTTTAAAGATATAATGTTTCCCATTCAAGATGACTTCTTTACAAAATTTCAAGAGTCATTTAACAAAAACATTTGTCAGTTAATTTGCCATATGAATACAGAGAACATCATACGATTGTAGGAACAGATGAAAATATATTTGGTAGAATCCAGTATCTATTTATGTATTTTTTTCTTTAAAAAAGAGAAAAGTTAGAAAAGAAGAACAAAAAGCAAAAGGTATAAACAACAACAAACTCAAAACAATATCAATATAGGTTTTCACAATAGAATGAAAAAAATTTAACAATGGTTGTTATATTGCATATTTTTCTTTCTTTTTTTAAAAGAAATAAAAGAAAATTAAAGAAAATAGAAAAGCAGAAAAGGGTAGAGCAATACTGAATTCAAGGAATTCAAAGGGAAAAAAATTCTCATCGTAGAATCACTAGGTGATGCATTACTCGTTGTCGTCTCAAAAAATAGTTGCCAAAGTTACAAAATCAAAGCATAAATAGTGGTTAGACACTCAAACACTGACAGCGAAAATCCTTCTGCTGTTCAATGTTCCAACAGCAATTCAGTAACATGGTCAACTATCTTACACACTATACATTCTGTTATACTTTTTAGAGCCCTTTCCTTTCCTTTCACTTTCACAGTATCTATCATACTCTTTGGATCCCAGTATTGGGTCAGTTTTTGTTATTTTTTACACTAGAGAAATAATGTGATATTTACTCATGTGAGTCCTATTTATCTCACTAATAAGGATATTTTCAAGTTGGCTCCATTTACCTATAAAGGCCGCAAGATCATCATTTTTTATGGCTGAGTAGTATTCCACTGTGTAAAAATTCAACATTTTTTCATCCACTGTGCGGTTGATGGGCATTTTGGTTGTTTCCAAGATTTAGCTATCACAAATTGTGCTGCTATGAACATAGGTGCACATATATCTCTGTGACCTGATGTTTTCAATTTTTCTGGGAAAATACCCAGGAGGGGCATAGCTGGATTGAATGGAATTTCCAATCCTAGTTTTTTGAGGAATCTCCATACTGATTTCCACAGTGGTTGCACCAGTCTGCACTCTCATCAACAGTGGAGCAGTGTTCCTTTTTCCCCGCCAACATTTGTTATCAGTTGTTTTCTTGAGGGCAGCCATTCTTTCCGGGGTGAGATGAAATCTCAATGCTGTTTTAACTTGCATTTCTCGAATGACTAGTGATGGTGAGCATTTCTTCATGTATTTATTTGCCATTTGTATATCTTCATCTGAGAACTGTGTGTTCACCTTCAATGCCCATTTTTGGAGAGGGTCTTTGAATTTGGGGGGCTTGATGTTTTTCAGTTCTTTATATGTTTTGGATTTAAGTCCTTTGTCTGAGGGATTGTTGGCTAAGATTTTTTCCCATTTTGTGGGTTTTTTTTTCACTTTGTTGGTGACTTCTTTTGAAGTGCAAAAACTTTTTAGTAATATGAGATCCCAGTTGTTGAATCTTTGAAGTATCTCCCATGCATTTTGCATTTTATTCATGATTTCTCTCCCTACCCCTATGTCTCCAATGTTTTTACCTACTTTGTCTTCCAGTAGATTTAGTGTTTCTGTTTTAATATTTAGATCCTTGATCCATTTTGACTTTAGTTTAGTGTATGATGATAGGCATGGGTCTATTTTCAGTCTTCAGCATGTGGAAAGCCAGTTGTCCCAAAACCACTTATTAAATAGGCTATCTCTTTTCCAGTGAACACGTTTAGCCCCTTTGTCAAATATAAGGTGACTGAGTGTCTTTGTGGTAGTGTTTTCATCTTGTAATCTGTTCCATTGATCCTCAGGTCTATTTCTTTTTCAGTACCATGCTGATTTTATGACTGTGGCTTTGTAGCATAGTTTCAAATCAGGGATTGAGATGCCTTCTGTCTTGCCTTTGTTGCTCAGAATTGCCCTTGCTATTCTAGGTTTCTTCTGTTTGCAGATGAATTTTAGGAATATTTTATCTAGATCTGTAAGGTATGTTGATGGTATTTTGATTGGGATTGCATTGAATCTGTAAAAACAGTTTTGGGAGTATGGCCATTTTCACAATGTTGGTTCTTCCTAACCAAGAGCAGGGGATATCCTTCCATTTTCTAATATCCTCTTCAATCTCCTTTTTTAGGGTTGTATAATTTTCAGCATATAGAATTTTACATTCTTGGTTAGGTTGATTCCTAAGTATCTCATTTTTTTAGATGCTTTTGTGAAAGGTGGTATCTTCATAATTTCTCTCTCAGTGAGTTTTTTGTTTGTGCATAGGAATGCTATTGATTTTTGAGTGTTGACTTTGTATCCAGCTACACTGCTGAATTTGTTTATTACCTCTAATAGTCTTTTAATGGAGTTTTTGGGGTCTTCTATGTAGAAGATCATGTCATCTGCAAATAATGATAATTTAACTTCTTGTTTTCCTATTTTTATTGCTTTTATTTCTTCCTCTTGTCTGATTGCTCTGGCTAACAGTTCTAGAATTATATTGAATAAGAGTGGTGATAGTGGACATTCTTGTCTTGTGCCTGATTTTAGAGTGAAGGATTTCAGTTTTTGTCCATTTAGTGTAGTGTTGGCTGTTGGATTGTCATAAATGGCCTTTATGAGATTGAGGTACATACCATCCATTGCAAATTTCTGTAGAGTTTTTATCATGAACGGGACTTTATCAAAAGCTTTTTCTCTGTCTATGGAGATGATCATGTGATTTTTATTTTTGGCTCTGTTGATGTGGTGTATTACATTTATTGATTTGCCTATGTTAAGCCATCCCTTCATTCCTGGAATAAATCCCACTTGGTCATGGTATATAATCTTCTTGATGATTTGCTGAATTCTATTTGCCAGTATCTTATTGAGAATCTTTGCATCTATGTTCATTAGTGAGATTGGTGTATAGTTCTCCTTTTTGGTTGGGTCTTTCACTGGTTTTGGTATCAGGGTAATACTTGCCTCCAGGAATGATTTAGGCAGGATTGATTTTGTTTCAATTTCATTGAAGAGGTTAAGGAGTGTTGGCATTAAATCTTCTCTAAATTTCTTATAGACTTCAGCCGTGTATCCATCAGGACCTGGGCTTTTCTTTGTTGGTAAGTTTTTAATAACATTTTCAATTACAGTAGCTGATATTGGGTTATTCAAATTGTTATATCTTCTTGATTGAGATTTGGTAGTTCATATGTTTCTGGAAATCTCTCTATTTCCTCTGGGTTTTCCACCCTATGTGAGTAAAGATTTTCACAGCAGGTGTTCATGATCTTTTGAATTTCCATGGGATGTAGTAATTTCTTTCTTTTCAGTCCTTATTGCATGGATTTGGGTTTTTTCTTTTTTTTCTTGATAAGGTTATCTAGGGGTTTATCAGTTTTGTTTATCCTCTCAAAAAATCAGCTCTTTGATTCATTAATTCTTTGCATTTTTTTGTTTTAATTGCATTAATTTCTGCTCCAATCTTAACAATTTCCTCTATTCTATGAGCTTTGGGTTTGACTTGCTCTTCCTTTTCTAGGAGCTTGAGATGTAGCATTAGGTTATTTATTTGTGCTTGTTCTGTTTTCTTGATGTGACTATTTATTGCTATATATTTTCCTCTTAGAACTGCTTTCATTGTGTCCCATAGGTTACAGTATGATGTGTCTGCATTTTCATTATATTTTGTGTATTTTTTTCTTTTTTAATTTCATCTGTTATCCACTGGTTGTTCAGAAGGTTGTTATTTAATTTCCATGTATTTATGCAGGTTTTGCAGGGGTTTTTTTGCCATTGATTTCCAATTTTAGTGAACTATGGTCAGACATTTTACATGGAATAATTTCACTCCTTTTGCATTTACTTAAGAATGCTTTATGAGTTAACATATGGTCTATTTTAGAGAACATCCCATGTGCAGCTGAGACAAATGTACATTCTGATGTAATTGGGTAGAACACTGTAAACATCCACTAAGTCCATTCGTTCACAGGTGTGATTCAGTTCTGTTATTTCTTTGTTGACTTTTTGTCTAGTTGATCTATCTCTTTGTGACAGTGGGGTGTTAAGGTCTCCTATTATAATTGTGTTCTTATATACTTAGTTTTTCCTGTTCATTAGTATTTGTCTTATATAGTTAGGTGCTCCTGTATTTGGTGCATATATATTTATAATTGTTAGTTTTTCCTCTTGTGGTTTTCCACTTACAAGTATGTAGTGGCCTTCTTTATCTCTTTTAATCCTTTTAGGTTTGAAGTTCGCTTTGTCTGCAAACAGAATAGCAACCCTTGCTTTTTTCTGGGTTCCCATTGCGTGGAATACTGTTTTCTATCCTTTTAGTCTATGAGTTTGTTTTTGAGTCAGATGTGTTTCTTGGATACAGCATATCGTGGGGTCCTGTTTCTTGATCCATTCTGTCAAACTGCTTCTTTTGACAGGTGAATTAATCCCATTTACATTTACGGTTATTACTGATATGTGTTGACTTGACTTTGCCATATTATGTTCCTGTGGTTGGTTTCCAACTTTCCTCCCTTGTTTAATTTCTTATCCAGGCTGTTGGTTTCTTTCTGTTGCTTCTCTGGAGATTGTGGTCATTTTTTTCTCTTTCTAGTATGTCTTTCAATACTCCTTCTAGGGTTGGTTTGGTAGATATGAATTTCTTCAGTTGTTCTTTGTCATGGAAGTATCTTGTTTCTCCATTAAATTTCAAAGACAGTTTTTCTTGGTACATCAGTCTGTGAAATTTGTTTTCTTTTAGGGCTTGAAATACTTCACTCCAAAGCTTGTCTGAACCTGAAGGTTTGTACTGAAAAGTCTGCTGTGATTCTAACAGGCTTTCCTTGATAGGTGATTTGTGTCTTTTCTCTAACAGCTCTTAGCATTCTGTTTTTATGTTGTATGTCTGGAATCTTAATTATGATATGTCTGGGTGTAGATTTATGTTGGTTATGACTGTTTGCCATTCAATATGCCTCACTTATTTGTATGTCAGGTTTTTTTTCCCATGTTTGGGAAATTTTCCATTATTATTTCTGTGAATAGCTTAGATAAGTCCTTTGCATTGTCTCCTGCCTCCTCACTCATGCCTATTAGCCATACATTGTTTCTCTTGGTGTCATCTTGAAACTGTTGGATTGTCATTTCATGCTGCTTTGTTGTTTTTATAAGTTGTATCTTTTCCTGATCGCTGTGATCCTATCCTCAAGGTCTGAAATTCTATCCTCAGTTTCATTTAAACGGTTTTTGCCAGCTTTCAATAGAATTTTTTGTTTCTTAGATATCTCTTTGAAACTGTTTCATGGGTTCTACTTATTTTCTACCTTGTTCATTCAATGTTTTAATCAATTTCCCATGCTCCTGTATTTTTTTTATCTGTTTCTTCCCTGGCTATGTTGAGCAAATCCTTTACTAAGGTTGTTACTTCTGTCTTTATGTAAGCCATTACTTCTAGTGTGATTTCCTCTATAGCCTCACGAATTTGTTTCTTTACTTCATTTGCTGTCTTTTCAGAGATTTCCGGTGTAAAGTCCAGTGTAAAGTCCTCCATTTCTCTTTCGTCTGTTCTTGCACCTGATGGACTAGATGTCTGAGATTGCCTTTTGGATTTTGGTTTTTTCATTTTCACCTTCTAGGCCAATATCTGGTTGTTTAGTCCCAATAGTCACAGCTGTTGGCAGTTTACCTACTAGTGTCCTACTCTGTGGTTGATGTCCACGTGATTGTTTGGTACATAGTGACTGAAACCTACCAGGGTGTTTTGTCTGGGCTAGGGGCCACCAAGTCTCCCATCGAACCAGCACTGCCAATCCATGGCAGTTCAATGATTCTGCACGGCTGTGTCGGTGGGGGAGGGCAGCAGTGCGCAGGAACGCCCAGCCACATGATCGGGTTCGGAGCTCTGTGGTCTCCTCCGTGAGGTGGTGCCTTCCTCTGCACTGCTACTATGGCAGTGGGGTGGCCAGAGGGGCAAGGGCCAGCTCAGCAGTGCGAGCCAGGGCCGGGCTCGGCCACTTACTCCACGCTGTGCCTTCCTCTACCTCCAGTATCTATTTATGATAAAAGCTCTTAAAAAGCCTGAAAGGCCACAGCTACATAAAGAACTCCAGAAAATTTATACACATGGTAAAATGTTGAAAGCATCTTTCTCAAAGTAAGAAAAATACAAAATACATCATTTCTTTCTATTTACTATTTTTTAAGAGATTCCAGATAGTATGATAAGGCAAGACAAAAAATAGCACACAAATTTTAAAAACAAAGACTGAAACTATCGTTAGAACCTGGTGTGGTGGCCCACACCTTACTCCCAGCTCCTTGGGAGGCTGAGAGACGAGGGAACTAAGAAACGTTTGCTTACTGTGAAATTGTTTTTTACATTGAGTTGAGTTCCTTATATATTTTGGATATTTAGCCATTTATCAGATGTATGGTTTACAGATATTTTCTTCTGTCCTATAGGTTGTCTCTTACTCTATTGACTCCTTCCTTTGCTGTGCAGAAGCTTTTTAGTGAGATGTAGTCCTATTCATCTATTTTCAATTTTGTTGTCTTTGCTTTTAGAAGTCACATCCAAAAAAATAATCTTTTCCAAGACCAATTGAAGTCTTGCTTTCTGTCTTGTAGGTGTTTTATGCTTCCAAGTTGTACATTGAAGTCCTTAATCCATTTTGATTTTTCATGTAGAATGGGATAAAGGTCCAATTTCATTCTTTTGCATGTGGCTATCGGGTATTCCTGACACCATTTATTACGAAGTTTGTCCTTGCCGCATTTGTGTGTGAAATATAAAGTAGTTGAAATCATAGAAGTGGAGAATAGAAAGGTAGCTACTAGAGGCAGAGGCTGCAGTGTTAAGGAGGCAATGGGGAGAAGATGTCGATCAACAGGTACAATGTTCTGGTTAGACAGGAAGAATAAGGAAGATCTACTGTAGAGCATGGTGACTAAGGTAAAAAATGATATGGTGCATACTTGTAATTTGCAGAGAGTAGATTTTAAGTGTTCTCAACACAAAACTGATAAAAATGTAAGAAAATGGATAAGTTAATTAGTTTGATTTAACCCTTCCTGAAGGCACTCTGTATGTATCAGAACATCATAATTGTACCCATTGTAGTTAGGGTTTGCAAGAGAATAAATTTAATACAGGGCACATAATTTATAGGCTTATTTTATAGTATTCACCCAAAGAGTCAAACACAGAAGAGTACCAGAGACCTGTCCACATGCTAGAGAACTAAAAAAATCCATCTGATGGTCTGGATCCCAGGGCAATGTCCCACATGAGTCCAGTTCGAGGATCTGGAGCCCACAGCAGTGACTCATACAAATCTGTATCAAGGATGTTCACTGGGAAGGCCCGAAGCCCCGTGGTGGAAGCTAGAAAGTCTGTGCCAGCAGGATGAAGGATCTGTTCCGGAAGGCTAAGACATCTGCACTGGAGCTAGGAAGCCATGCTCAAGGCGAAGACCAGAGCTCCCCCGAGAAAACAGCTACAGCGAGTACCAGAACTCCTCTAATGACAAGAACAGCTGAGTTTGTATCAGGAAAACTGGCCACAGCAAGCTTCTCTAGGAAAATCAGCTGCACATAATCTTCCCCTCCTGTTTTCCTCTTATGCTATGCTGGCAGAAATCCTCAGGTGGGCCTTCCATACCCAGAACACGCTGACTTAGTTCAGCTGGGCATTCCACTCACATTGACCATTGTCCACCGCAGTACCCCATCAATATACACAACAAAAATAAATACACATGAAGAAAAAATTCACCTGCTCAAACTAATGGTTGCAATGTTAACATCAGATAAAGGAAATCTCAGAGCCAAGAGTAAAATGGAAAAAGCATTGGTGCATGCTCATAGTCCCAGCTATTTGGGAGGCGGAGACAGGAAACTTGCTTGATTCTAGGAGCCAGGCATTCTTGCCCAGGCTAGGCAACTTGGCAAGATCACCATCTCAAAATAATAGGAAGGGAAATATTCCTTATTTGATGAAATATCTGGCTATATACTAGTCATTAACTTTCATGTACTCTAAATAATGCATTGCAAGTTATAGAACCCTTAACTCTTACAAATAAAAGCAAAAAATAAAAAATAAAACAAAACTAAAGTCCTTTTAATTCCTTGTCTTAGAATCTGATGAAACTAATAGACAAAAAGATTTTAAAGTGAGGGCATAAATGAATTTAATAATAGAATTATCAGGACAAATCTATTAGAAAATTTAGTACTTGGCACTTATAGAGAATACATATTTTCACATTCCTAAAGAATTAGAAAAAAATATGTTAGTCATGAAGAAAATCTTTTTTTTTCTTTTTTTTTATTTAAAGAGGAAGAAAACAAAACAAAATAAAACAGAATAAAGGGTAGCGACAATACAGTATTTCAAGGAAAAAAGGAGTACAACAGCAATAAAACCTAAGAAATTATTACTTGACTAATTACATACTGACTTCTTTGAAATAGTTGTTCTAATTACAAAGTTAAAACATGTAAAGTAGACATTCAATCAGTGAGACTGTTAACAGTTCTGCT